>JAWQFJ010002788.1:184220-251720 GCA_034096865.1 Theodoxus fluviatilis
GTCAATTGCTCATACAAACAAAACTGCTACAACAAAACAATCACTCCTACGGCTTGTCGTAGATGACAGGCGGGTTTCAGTTTGTAAACAACGGTTGCATCGGGAGTGACTCCCAACCCCAACTGAATCAGGGTTTTTACCAGCCCTTGATTCCGTCACCATAGCCCTTGTTGAAGCCAGAGCTGTAGCTGTTGCTGTAGCCAGTGCCGAGTCCCTTGCCGTAACCGCCGTAGCCTCCGACGTTTCCGCCGTAGCCTCCGACGTTTCCGCCGTAGCCTCCGACGTTTCCGCCGTAGCCTCCAAGACCGCCAAGGCCCTTCTTCAGGCCACCACCGTAGACTCCTCCAAGGCCAACTCCGCCCTGTCCACCGTAGCCACCGCCGACGCCACCGAGACCACCGAAGCCCTTCTTAAGACCAGCGCCGTAACCTCCAAGACCACCTCCGTAGCCTCCAAGACCACCTCCGTAGCCTCCAAGACCAGCGCCGTAGCCTCCGCCGATGCCCTTCTTGAGACCGCCTCCATAGCCACCAAGACCAGCCCCATAGCCGGCTCCGAGACCCTCGCCGCCGAGTCCACCATAGCCGCCAGCAAAACCGCCCGGGCCGCCGACGCCCTTCTTCAGGCCACCTCCGTAGCCTCCAAGACCAGCGCCGTAGCCACCGCCGTAGCCTCCAAGACCAGCACCGTAGCCTTTTCCAATGCCAACTCCACCGAGTCCACCATAGCCTCCAGCGAAGCCGCCCAGGCCGCCGCCGACGCCCTTCTTCAGACCACCTCCGTAGCCTCCTTGACCAGCACCGTAGCCTCCAAGACCAGCACCACCGTAACTCAGGTCGCCGCCGTAGCCACCAACACCGCCGTAGCCTCTGTTCAGGCCGCCATCATAGCCCTGTCCCTTGCCGCCGTAGCCGAAATCATCCGCCAACGCAAAGCCCACGAGAGCGATAATGACAGCGACCTGCACAGAAAGAAGGAAATGGGGAAGGAATCAGTATAGATAACATTTCTTTGACAAAATGAATACATTTCGAAATGAAGACACGTTCCTGCAATTGAATGTGTATACAAGACATGGGTCGATGGGTCGCCTCGAAGTTTGCTAAATGCCGTTACGACACGGCGGTCCTCACATCCAGGGCTGTTTACCAGGTACCTTTCGTAAAATGACCATTTCAGAATAAGGATATAAGGTGCGATACATTCTTCTTAAAGCTAGCTTGGCTGTTCACATTTATGTCATTTGAAAGTCGGTGTCATAAAGTTAGTTCAAAAACAAATTTTGCTTTCGGGTCGTCAGAGGCAAGGTGTCACTATTCATTATAATTTACTGACCCATAATTCTGCTGAGGCTAGTGAGGACAAGAAAACCACAAATGGAAAGTGTAGAATTCCACAAATCTCCACATAAAATCGAGAAGCTTCACTGCATCAAACACTCGTCAGTCCCTACAGCGGACTCCGAAATACCCGACAGGGACAGGCACTAGACTGAAAGAAGATTTCATTCGGATTTAATCACAATTGCTCAAAGCAGCTTCTTCAGACGACAACTGCGGCAAGCACTTAATAAACACAAGTCAGTGACGAAATGTTGCAAGCTCTCAGAGTCTAACTCTAACATTAGCATGAAAATCACTCTACACTACCAAAACAGCGACTTATTTAAGTGGTTTTCTTTTCCCGAATGAGGCATGCACACCTGGGGAGTGAACCCCAGTTGTAGAACCGCCCCTTTGCCACATACATGTACAGGGCGCCGATGAAAGTCCGCTCAACTAATTCAAAATGTGCATGTTCATTTGATGATTAAAAAAAGATTGTCTAAAATCACTCTTGAAAAGTTTTGTGTTTTATATACATTGACTGCACGAAAACAGATATCAAATGTGAAGCGATTAGAAGTACTCGCATGATCCATAGCATGCTTTTAATAAAGGGCAGATTAACGGGCAAATTTATTCTAAGGGGATCAATTAACACCCAGTCGTCATAACTAGAATTATCAAGACTTTTCAAGTCATTCGATGTATCAATTACATGAGAACGAAGCTGATAAACGGGGCTACACTTTACAAATGATTTGTTCGTGAGAGAGAGAGAGAGAGAGAGAGAGAGAGAGAGAGAGAGAGAGAGAGAGAGAGAGAGAGAGAGAGAGAGAGAGAGAGAGTTCACCTTGCATGAGGAAACGCGGCTGACATAGAAATAAATTGACGAAATTCGATTTCCAATCATGTTACAAATCATTTGTCACACGATTTTCACAAAGAAGCAATGTCTTAATCAACCTTAAATTCCAGAGCATCATTTACCTACCCTTTCAACCCCTTGCATGACAGAGTTCGAAACCCTTTGAAATACGCGTGCATTGATACATTATTTGAGGTGTTGGTTTGCTCGGTTAGACCTGCTTGACGAAAAAGAAGGAAAAACAGTTGACACGCAGCATGCAGAATTTCACTTTGAAAATATCTATTGGTCACCTTACAGCAGAAATGTATTTCTCTTCATTGACACGACGAGTTGTGTGATCACATCAAAAGGGAAAAGAAAGATGGGTGAAAATGGTATATTCCAGTACTAAATGCCCAAAGGAGGAATAGTAACAGCACAGGAACTAGGAAAGCTAGTGCAAAATTGCATATAAAGTTGCGCTGCAGTTAAATGTGATTTGGGGGGGAGGGGGGGATGGGGGAGGGTTGTGGGGTTGTTGTTTTTTGTTAGTTGGGTGTGGGTTTTGTTTGTGGGTTTTTTTTGGGGGGGAGGGGTTCGTTCAAAGGAGGTACGGAAAAAGATGTGTGAGAGTTGGAAGTAAGAAACTCCTGGGAAGAGTTACACCAACAGGACGGTCTTCAGAGGAAGAGTGATCCTCGAGGCAATTTTGTCACAGGAGGAAGCAATCAGAGAACAAGTTGTGTGGAATGCAGTTTTCTATGAAACGTACATTGCGATAAGTAGCTGACATAGAAAATAATGTGGAAAAGCGTCCAAAATTTAAGGAACCACATATCTCCGCAAAGTACAAAGAATGAAGGTATAACGATGGAATAACGTTAAAGTCTATTTATTTAATTCTGCGACAAAAGACTTCCACAAATTCAGTAAATATAGAATCGATAAGCATGCACTCTTCCTAAAATCGCGAGTGTATGCAACTTGTAGAACGTAGATTACTCTTTTCTTTCACTTTTTAGTATAATGACATACATCTCTAGCTTAGTGGGAATGACATCTCAACAGCCATCCACATTTTTGCAAATCCAATTTTGAAAAAGTGAAGACTCCAAAATTTGCCTGTATCTTCTCATGCTCGGACGTGTACAAACTCTTCGAGATAAAGCAAGGTCTGAAAAAATTATTGGGTGAGGTCAAAAACTGCAGCGAGTAAACGTTTTCCTGCGAATTAAATTTTTTGGGGAGTAGTCGGGGAATTTTTCTTCTTCTTTTACTAGTTACTAGAAACATCAAACGAGATTAACCTCAATTTTCTATAAATGTGACCAGTTTTCTTGTAAGGAATAAATACACTGTTTCTGTGGAGAATATGATTTCAACAACTTCTCATCTATCGCGTTTCTTAATATATATAGATATATAATTAAATCTTGCATCTAGTTAAACACTGAAGGGCTTATCAATTATATGAAAGATAAAGAGAAAACAAGTTTGATCATCCATTAAAAGGTGGTAGATTGCCGCATTAACAGTCCCCATCATCAGTATGTTATAAGAATTTCATTTCTATCAGTTTAGACAACTCGAGCTACCCGCAAAACTAGAAAGCAGCAAAAAGAGCTACACTCAGGCTATCGTCCCAGCCAAAGTCATAGGAACTTACCTTCATGTTGCCTTTGCTGTGAGAGAAAGCTGGGGATGTCTAGGACTAGGCCGAGTGCAGGGGCGATTTGCCTCAACAACTCCTGTCTTTATATACACACGGCGCGTCGGTTTCATTGGCATTTTACAGTGGCGTGATGAAAATAAGGACGCCTTAGTTGGTAGCTGTCCCAATAAAACACTGCAGCCCTTATCACGATTCTTCCCCTGCCTCGGACCTTTACAGTTTAACTTTCCCTCAGTGATTTTCATGGGTTCTGATTTCAGAGGATCGTGCATATATTTAGCATTTGAAGCAGCGACTCAAACCCGACATTTCCCGCTACTCCAGGGGTTGCCTTGGAGACACGGAGAAAATCGGGCTTCGCAACGCACTAGGAAATCTTTCATTTAAAGGTCAGACATAACAGTTTAGCCCACCCTTTTTACTGCCTAACAAAACGAGCCAAGAACGGAACACCGTTCCCCCTGTGTCCTGTTGACGACTGATGGTCGACATAAGGACAAAGTGCTAAAGCATTCTTATGTGAGCCGCGCCTTTGTTTTGCATGTAGTTTGTCGACTCCTAAAATGCGAGTGCATGATTCTTTTGCTATTTGAAGGCGAAGGATGAAACATCATGCGCCAGGCCCACAGCGTGTTTGGAGGGAGTCAAGGCGTTTCTTAGTAACAAACGTTCACTGCTCTTCAACTGCGGTAGGACAGTTTGTAGTGACCGGGGAGGGGCCGCTATTGCGGAGGGCCGCTATTGCGGGATATTTTTGGTAACAAAAGTTCTTAAGACAATTTTGATTCTTGTGTCCTAAAACGCCTAAAAAATCAAAAAAAAATTTGTTACTTTTGTTTTGAACTTAGAAATTTTTTCGCTTTTTTTCTATTGCGGGGGGCTGCTATTGGGGGAATAGTTTTTTTTTTAAGTAACAAACATTACATGGTTTTTTGGCGTTTTAGGACAAAAGAATCAAAATGGCCTTAAGAATTTTTGACCAAAAAAAATCCCGCAATAGCGGCCCCCCGCAAGTTCAAAAACAAAGTAACAAAAATTTTATGGTTTTTTAGGCGTTTTAGGACATAAGAATCAAAATTGTCTTAAGAACTTTTGTTACCAAAACAATCCCGCAATAGCGGCCCTCCGCAATAGCGGCCCTCCGCAATAGAGAGCCGACCCCGTAGTGACCTACCTACTACCCATCCTCTCAAAGCCCTCAACGGAATAAAATGTAAGGTCAAGCGCTTCGTCCGGACAACAAAAGCACAAAATAATGGTTCGCCGTGTGATTTAGAAATCCGCGTCGTCCACCGAAACACCTTTATGATCACACTGCCTGCCATTGACTCTGGTCAGGTTTTCAGAGATTTCTAAACCTGGACAAACAGGATCAAACAGGCGGAATAATTCAGAAAGTATGCTCGCTACATTTAGTTTTAGGGGGTTTCTTTATTCATTCGCCCACTAACACAGTGAATTTAGTACCTTAAATATCCAGGCTAAAACATGAGCTACCACCTTTTGTAAGCAAGAAAAGTCGACACATATTTTTTCGACGAATACTAAAAGAAGAAGAAGAGCAGGAGGATGAGCAGAAGGATGAGGAGGATGAGGGGGAGGGGGAGGGGGAGCTGACAAAACAGACACATACACACACATTTGTACATAGGCATGCATTTACATAATGAGCATGAGTGTGCGCGCGCGCACACACACACACACACACACACACACACACACACACACACACACAAACACACACACACACACACACACACAAACACACACACACACACACATGTTATGAAGATTCTAAATCATACGGGAGACTCGATCGCGGCACGGTTGATTTTTGTATATCGGTCAGGTCATTGCCCTGACCCGCGACCGAGTTAGGCTAAAATTGTCTTGTTGTGTCATGTGACGTCAGTCGATTTCCAGCTCGAACTTTTAGAGATTGTGCCACTACATTTACGAAAGATCTGGAATCTAGGGTTAGGTATAAAAGGAGCGACAAAGCGAGAGAGAGAGACAGACACGACTGACACGAGTCAGACACGAGCAGCAGATGCGACAGAGTTAAGGTGAGATATTAACTTTGTAAGGAGCGAGTCCTCTGCGACATTGTGCGTAGAGTGAAGCGAGTATGACGACGAATTACTGTTGGCTGATTTTCACCACTGTGTGGCGATCAGTGCGTGCATAAAGTTTATCGAAAACGACCACCAGTGTTTGTCACTTTGATTTCCCAGTGCAAGCCAAGAGAACCCCCGCACAACAAGAGAAGAGTGCAACATACACATGCATGCCGACTGAGAGAGAGAGAGAGAGAGAGAGAGAGAGAGAGAGAGAGAGAGTAAATTATACAAAAGTGTATGGACACCACTAACTGACCCAGAAATAATCGGTTTTGGAGTTGACGCTACATTTACTGCCAGCGTTTGTTGTCCGAGGTTAACAGGGCCGTAAACGGGCCAAACTCGTCTTGACCGTTATGTGACGTATATAGCCCCGTGTTCATGTACCCCGCAAAATGATTGGCATTTATTTGCCAACTGTCGATTGTTATTTTCACGATAAGCGTCTTTTGACGTGAATGGCTCGATGGTATCGTACAAAATCATTGTGATGATATCTGAACACGTCACTTTAGTGTGGCAAAACTAGTTGACGTTTTTCAACCAGACGGTAGGTTTGGTGACAGTTCATTAAAAAGTTTGGTATAAAGGTTAAAAGGTTAATAAGTTGTCGCTCACAATAGTAAGACACAAATCAGAAAGAAAAAAGGAAGCGATAACATCAATAAAAACTATTGATTCCTATCACTTTACTTTTCAAAAGAGCACTTTTTTCTGTGTAAACAAACTCATATAATGCAATTCATTACTGCGATTACTATCAGAACTTTTAGATAGTGAAGTTAGTCTGCCAGTGGAAGTATATGTGAATGTATCTGTTTGCGTGCTGAATTCTCAATGTATTGTAAATTGGCAAGTGGAAGGACACAGGTGGGTGTAAGCATGAGGGATTATAATGATGATGATGGAGCTTTAAGGCATATCAGCTTTGGTAGGTTATGTAAGGCAATTGATCACAAAAACCTTAGAGTAAAACTGAGTCAAGTCTCCATTTCCCTGGTTATTCGCCTGTGACGAATCGTGATCAATTGCCTTACATGACAGGGGAGGCGCGGTGAGCCCGCCCTTCCACCCAACCCACAGGGGGAATAAGTGCAAGAGTGTGTGATGAGTAAGCGTTTATTGAAATACACCATGAACTTTATTCTGCGTGCTATGTAAGTCAAGAATGCAAATATCATCGTGAGCAAGAACGCGTATCCAAGTTTATACAATGGGTATTTAGGGTAGATTCTGGTTTAGGTCTAATCATGCGGCTTTGCATCGCTTTGCTCTGAAGTTGACAAGAAACCAAAGACAAATTCGAGATCAGACACCTTGTTCACTATTTTGAAACTCATCTTTTCCCCAGATAAATTGAAACTCCGATGCACCCATCATATCATCGTCCTGAAATGAAGACAGGAAGAAGGATGCATGTCAAAACGCACGCCCCTCGCATGAGCTTTGACGCCATTTTTGTTTTACTGTCGCCGTGACCTTGCGCAGAAGCCCCGTCTCCCGAACAGCGGATTGTCGACAGCCATGTTGTTGACGTCGACTGGTGTCACACGGAAGAGAGAACACACCAGTTACCTTTTTATTGCGCTCTAAACCAAAAACAAAGCAGTCGTAAAGTTAGAAGTGTTTCCTGGATTCGCTTCTGTGAGCAGATGTTCTTCCAGTGCAGCGTGTATTTCGTCTTCACCAGCTGATCTCACAGTCGGATTGAAAGTGTCAGCTCATCCTAAATGGTAGCTTGTATCGACCGTCTTCGGATTCTTAGAAAGTTGTTGTGAATTGCTCATGAAATCGTTACTATCATCACTGAGGAAGTTTCGAAGATAACTGATATATACTATCGCGTTCATTCAGTGTCAGTAACGCTTCCTTTTTGCTGTTGCAAATAGAAACATATCGAATAAGCTTCTAGTACTTGACGTATGTTGGACTGATCACTGACGTTATGGTGGGATCATACTCGGTGAATTTTAAGAAAGAGAATGCCAATGAAGATTAATTCAACTTGTATCATTTAAGCCGTCTTTCACTGACATAAGAGGCCTGCTGTCATAACTACGTTTAATACAAACTTTCGCGAACGAAAAAATAAAATGCGAACCTAACATTTTTACGCTACAAATGCAGAAATACTTCTGACACCGTTTTCAATTTTTAAAAAGGCCCGTGGAATAAATTTCACAACTGCCATTTGACATTTCCCTTTTTCAACTTTCAACTGAAAGGTTTTACATATTACGACAGGGAAAATTTATGCATGTGCAGTAATAAATACGAGATGTGATGTCCAAAGTGCTTAGGACACTTTTCCCATTGTGTGCCCGAATCTTTTAAAGGCAAAAAATACCCTCCCGTAAAATACATCATAACCATGCAGTCATACACGGAAACATTTTAATTTTTCTACACGAATTCTGACAGACAAATTTAAAAAAAAATTCAATTTAATAGGAAAAGATAAGCAAATTGAACGAAGCGACCCATCACACTGAAGATTTTAGAACTCAACAAAATTGCAAAGTGCAAAAAGGAAGCACTATCAAAACGTCGGCTTCCCTCAGCAACCTCTCTTCCTACTCCACACTATAAAGTACAGACTTGCATAACGGGACTTATCACCCACTCTTGCTGCTCCAACCACATTTACGCGAGAAACGTCACAGCAGATTCAGTGTCCCTGTGACAAGGGGGGAAGCCAAGCGGTCAATGGGTGCGCATCAGTCGTGCAAGCACGTTTCATTGGACAAGGCCGCCATGCTTGGGGGCAGAACGAGATCGTGACTGGCTTTACGGGGGGCCAGCCATGAAAGCCGAGCTCAGACGCTGGACAGCAGTGACGAGCTAAGACTGGATTTCGTACTGCACATAAAACTTGAGTTCGCAGCCTTCCCTCCAGTTGCAAGACAGGTCATTCCCTAAGGTTTGATAGTCGTGGTGCGAGTTATCCCCATCAGACTCGCAGTCTTTGTTTATAGCCATCCCTTGTCTGCATTTTCCTTTGTTCCTGTAATGATCCCATGGCGTAAGAGGTTTTTGCAAAAATGAATTGATGTCGCCTTAAAAAGAAGGGAGAAACGACAATTCCTCTGCTTCCAACAGTTCTGTGTCAAGCCTTTTTCTCTAGTCAAGTGTTGCTCCTGAGAATGTAACTGCCCTTTTTTCATGCATTGGTGTTCTCTCGGTTGCTCGTATGATGGAATTTAAGAGTCGTCGTCATTGTTCTCCTTTGCAGCCAGTAAGAAAACTCCACTTGTGCATGGAAAGATCTTGCTTCTTTTCTGTGTTCGATGTGAGTGCCAGGCAAGGTATATTTCCATGCTAAGTGGTTTTTCATACGTCCATTTCATGCGTGGGTTTTACGATTATATGTTGAACAGCGACATTTCCTTCTTCAATGGCATTAAAACCACCACCACCACCACCTCCACCATCACCTCCACCACCACTTCTACCACCAAAACCACCACCACTGCTACCACCACTACCAAAACTACCACCACCACAACTATCAAAACCACCACCATCAAAACCACCACCACTACCACAACCACCACCACCTCCACCACCAAACACCAAAACCACCACCACTACTACCACCACTACCAAAACTAACACCACCACTATCCACACCCACCCACCCACCCACCACCACCACCTCCACCACCGTCACCACTGACGCCGCCACATCCTTCTTTGAGGAAACAGGAACGCTAGAATTATGCAAAGTTTCTAATCTTGCTTTGTGGTCACAAAAGCGATGACATCACTTTTGGATGGCAATTTTCTAGACAATGGAGGAGTATTGAAATAATTATTTGCATAATGTTGCTCTTAGTAAACCAGTAACCCGCCAATAAATAGGACATGTGTTCTTCTTTTATATTTAGGTCGCTAAGGACACTTTTTAATAGTGGTATAGTACTGGTAGAAGCGGAGGCGACGACAGCAGCAGCAGCAGTAGTAGTAGTAGTAGTAGCAGTAGTAGCAGTAGCAGTAGCAGTAGCAGTAGCAGTAGTAGTAGTAGTAGTAGCAGCAGCAGCAGCAGCAGCAGTAGTAGTAGTAGTAGCAGCAGGAGCAGCAGAAGTAGTAGTAGTAGTAGTAGTAGTAGTAGTAGTAGCAGCAGCAGAAGTAACGGCAGCAGCAGAGGCAGTTGTAATTATGATAGCGGAGGTGGTGACGGCAGTGATAGTGGCGGCGTCAGTGGTGACGGTGGTGGAGGTGGTGGTGGTGGGCTGGGGTGGGTGGGTGGTGATAGTGGTGGTGGTAGTTTTGGTAGTGGTGGTAGTAGTGGTGGTGGTTTTGGTGGTGGAGGTGGTGGTAAGGTGGTGGTGGTGGTGGTGGTGGTTTTCATGGTGGTGGTTTTCATGGTTGTGGTGGTGGTAGTAGTGGTGGTGGTGGTGGTGGAGGAGGAGGTGGTGGTGGTGGTGGTGATGATAGTAATGGTGGTGGTGATGGTAGTAATGGTGGTGGTAATGGTGGTGGTGGTGGTGGTGGTTTTGGTGGTGGTTTTGGTGGTGGTGGTGGTGGTTTTGGTGGTGGTGATGGTGGTGGTGGTGGTAGTGGTGGTGGTGGTGGTGGTGGTGGTGGTTGTGATAGTGATGGTGGCGGTGGCGGTGGTTGTGGTGATGGTGGTGGTGGTATTGGTGGTAATGGTGGTGGTGGTGGTGGTTTTGGTGGTGGTGATGGTGGTGGTGGTATTGGTGGTGATGGTGGTGGTGGTGGTGTTGGTGGTGGTAGTGGTGGTGGTGGTGGTGGTGGTTTTGGTGGTGGTGGTATTGGTGGTGATGGTGGTGGTGGTGGTGGTGGCGATGGCGGTGGTGGTTTTGGTGGTGATGGTGGTGATGGTGGTGGTAGTATTGGTGGTGGTGGTGGTTGTGGTGGTGGAGGCGGTGTTGGTAATGATGGTGGTGGTAATGGTGGTGGCGGTGGTGGTGATGGTGATGGTGGCGGTGGCGGTGGTTGTGGAGGTGGTGGTGGTGGTGGTGGTGGTGGTGGTTGTGGTGATGGTGGTGGTGGTTTTGGTGGTGGTGGTGGTGGTGATGGTGGGGGTGGTAGAGCTGGTAGAATTAGCAGCAAGAAAGTATTCAATAGAAGAAAGAAGCCTCGCAAGAATATCCAAATGACCCATTGGTCATAGTAGTGTCCGCTGTGAGTCCCCATACAGAAGTAGACGGCCTGTCACTGCCACCTCCAGCAGAGAGCAGCTAAGGGCAAACTTACGGTTCAAGATTCCCAAAATAATGTATTCGCCCAGTACACTGGCTGTTAGCCTGAGAAGCTGACACTGCAGTTGTCGCTATGACCATGATCATTTCCTAGCCTCGGCATTGCTTCAGTGGTCATTGAGCCACCCAGTTTTTTGTCAAACATTAATCTTTATATGGAATGTGCGTGTGAAGGTGCAGTTAACTTAAATATTTGCGTTCTTTCATGTGCGGCACATCCTTCCCGAGTCTATCTTTGAAGTTCTTGCTGATGATTCATTTTCCCTGCCCTGGAGGAAGGACCTTTTTTTACCATAGGTTCGGCAATGCTGGAAATCGACCGCGAAGGCAATCTTGAGCAAAATACCTCTACCGTAATCCTTAAACCGCAATCGCATTCTTCGCTAGTATCTTGTGCACTACTCTACAACTTTGCTTTCAATTGTGGATAGTTTCTTTGCGACCTACCAACATCTATGAGTGAGATGGATGGATGGATGTGGTTTAAGGGCCTATCAGCCTTGTAGGCTATATAAGGCCACATCGTTAAGAAACACTTCCACCATGTTATTAGAACTCTCCGCGACAGCGAAGTATAGTACAATTCACCGAACTAGTGTCATAGAATCAATAAAATCAAGTCCAACAGCCCAACAGCCAGCATGGGCTGTGCATAGCCTTCAAACACGAAAAAGCATAATGGCGATAGGGCAAAATTTCACATCTCGATGTCCTTGACACCGACCAAGCATTGAGGGATGGATGGATGGAGCCCAAGGGCTCATCAGCCTTTACGGCCATTCAAGGCCACAACATACTGTATAAAAATGCGCAATTAAAAGATTACCTCAGATGAGGTACGTGGATAAATATCGAAAACAATTAAGACATAGTAAACTCATAAACGAGAATAATACTCAGAATCTATCAAAAATTTTATCACAGCAAGAGGGATCTTTTAAAAACGTCAGACAGACTGCTCGATCCACTCCGTAGATGAGCAAGTCGAGGGCACTCCACCAGAACGTGCCACACGGTAAGCCTGCACTGGCAGGTGCGGCACTCTGGTGGAGGCTCCGACCGCAACAAATAGGAGTGGGTCAGAACAGAATGGCCGATCCGGGAACGGCAGAGAACAACTTCCTCTCTTTTCGTGAGCGATGTGGGGGAGAGTCATTCACCCCACACGGAAGATACTTCATGAAGTTTGTTATGTGGTCTGCCGTCCCAGTCACCCTGACAGATTAGAAATGTAGTTAGTAACACGGGGTACCAGATCCTGCCCGGGGAAATGGGAAGGGAGAGAGCAGAATTGGCAGCCTGATCTGCTCTCTTGTTCCCCGGAATGCCCATATGGCTAGGAACCCAGCAGAAGGCGACCTCAGTACCCCCCACACTGTAGTCGACACAGATGAACAAAAATACCAAACAAATAAGGATGGGAAATCTCCATACCCCGCAGAACCTGTAAGGACGATAGCGAGTCAGAGACCACAAGGGCTCGTGTCAGTCTCTTGCTCTGGACTACGCCAAGAACGGCCGGCCTCAAGTGCACCAAGCTCTGCGGAGTAGATCGAAGTCCCATCCGGAAGGCGAAAGCGCAAGACGGAGTCGCGGATGACAACAGCTGCCGCCACACGATCCCCGTCTTTACAACCATCTGTTTAAAGTGGGTAAAAATCTGCATAATGCGATAACATTTCCTGGAATTCACTCTTGTAAGTGTGAGGGAGGACAGCATTCTTGACAAATTTAGCAAGATGAATTAAAAAAACAGACTCAGGCATGAGCCATGGCGGTTACAGATACAAAGGATAGGTAAAAATGTTGTCCAATCGAACGTTTGCCGCCGCGATATCCTCCTCTACTGGTATCCCCAACGGGGGGATACAGCTGGGCTAGGCCGCGTAAAGGTGCGGAAACTTCAGCCGGAAACAGTGATAAGTAGGATTGGTCTGGTTAGAACCCACACAAAGGATGTATTGCAAGGCAAGCTTGCGCCTACGTAAATGAAGTGGAGGCTCGCGCGCTTCCGCATATAAACTGCATTACAGATAATTCATTTGTGTGTCATATTTAAAGCGAAATGTTTTTTTTTGTATGTGCTCAGTCATTTGTAGTATGTGTGTGTTCACCTGTGGTGTTTCTTTATTTATCAGTGTGTGCTCCGGCTTTCCTGTCTGCGTATCTTAGTGTCCGCCTGCCTGCCTGTGATAGTGTTCTTGTGAACGTGCGCGTTTGTGTGAACGTGTATGTGCGTCTATTTGTCTGTGGCCTGCTTGGGTGCCTGCCTGCTTGCCTAACGGCCTACATGCCTATTCGCCTGCCTACCTGCTGACCTACCTGCTTGCTAGCCTACCTGCCTATCTGCCTACTTTCATATGCTCTCAAAAGCTGATGTGCGAAAGTAAGACAATTTAAGTTGCTGTTGATAGCTCCAAATGATTAGAAGCGATGTTGTCGGTTTAATAGTTCATCTCCTCTCGTTTCAAGTGGTGGCTTCAAGTTGGTGGGAATCAATTCAGTTCAGTTCAGTGATGCTGGGGTCGCCTGCACGAGTAAGAAGAGGAATACTT
This sequence comes from Theodoxus fluviatilis, assembly GCA_034096865.1. NCBI lineage: Eukaryota > Metazoa > Mollusca > Gastropoda > Cycloneritida > Neritidae > Theodoxus > Theodoxus fluviatilis. The sequence goes on from JAWQFJ010002788.1 coordinate 197,965, forward strand.
CCGTGTCTCTCTAGTTGATCCCTCTTTTCCTCGTTGCATGGTAATCCACTGACCGTGTCCTTGTGTTCTTAAGGCAAGATTCACGGTAGACGTGAAGCGACCAGGAATCATCCAAAGCTATGCCAGAAAGACAATGAAAACTACACCAACTCCACTTGACCCAGCGCAAACAATATTGCACGCTGAAAATTTGATTTACGATCAGATGTTAGATGGTCAGCATGAGCCTATAAAAACATGCTTTGAATTTTTTTTTGACTCGGGAAATCGGTGTAGGATAAGTGCAACAGTTAAACGCAGGCAAAGTTAACCACAACAAACCAAGCACCTCTAACGCGAGACTCAATATTCTTTATCCCACTGCCTGGTGAGAGACCGTTGTAAAGCGTCCCTCTCTCGATGACCCGGATCCCCAAGACACGTCTTCCCGCCATGCGGCACCCTGGACTGCTTTGGACTTCCGTGGGTCCTGAGTTCATGCTACGGTCACATTCTCAGGGTCGTTGATGCCCTCGATCTGAACAAAGAGTGACGACGACGACGATGATGATGATGGTGGTGGTAGTGGTGGTGTGGTGATGGTGGTGGTGGTGGTGTGGTGGTGGTGGTGGTGATGATGATGATGATGATGATGATGATGATGATGATGATGATGATGATGATGATGATGATGGTGATGATAATGCTGATGATGATAACGACGACGATGACGACGATGATGACGACGACGACAAAGACGACGACGGTACAGTATGAATCAAAGAACAACGACTGGTACTTGCCCAGCAAATCCTCACGAACATAAAAACTCTGCAGATCGAGGTTACTAGAGTCGACATTTGACGACGGTTTGGGGGTAAATGCAATTCACCTCATCCCCTAACCCCCCCCCCCCCCATCCCACCCCCACTCCCACAAGACACTAAATACAGTTGCAGAAAGAACAACTCTTTCATTCATAGTTATAAAAAGTTTTTAATGACTGTACAAAGTTATTACACACAAAAACTACACCAACCAGAATCTTTTGTAAAACTCTGTGGCGCACTATGCAAATATACACTCTGTCTTTGCGGTATTGAGCACACAGCACCCTTCATACTGATCTCCTGCATTCATTGGAATTGGAAAAAGAATGTAAATTTGTACATGCATTATTCGTATAAAATGTCGTATAAAACAATAGGCGTTGCGAAATCAACACAAAATGCAGTCTGCAAATGTATTTCCATGCAAACGTGAGCGTTTATGGGGGGAAAGGAGTGAGAAATGTTACGGTAAGGTGAAATAACCCTCTCTTTCATGGCATCAGATTCAGCTGAGGCTCGTATAGTTGTCACGAAGACGACATGACGTGTGTGCATACGTTAATACCTTCTTGTCGTGCTGCCTTTGCCGTTTTCCCCATTGTCGTCATCTGAATGTTTGTGCCTTGCCGCTATTCGAATGAAATACATAAAAGTGCACACAGACACATGAGCCGGAGGAAATAAAACCTTCGTTATACACAGCCAGTGAAAGGATGCTACTTTTTTTACTTGTCTGCCTCATCCAAGCCATAAAAATTACAAATACCTTAACTCTCAATCATTAAAAAAAGACAAGATCCATAGATCTGTGTTCCAATATATTTAACAAATGGTAATTTTAATGTTTCTCACCGTGTCCTCTACTATTTGGCGAGATATCGAAGGCAAAAGATTGGAAGGAAAAGGAGTGTGAATACGACCCGTGAAATTCGATGGCTTTGATTAGAACTGAACCTAGGACAAATGGTTTTTCATACATCGCATGCCTACAGGCTGCAGTGCAAAGATTGTTTACAAATGCATACAGTGTGTCTAAGCAGACTGGCGTTTTGTCCCCGAAATGAGTGACCTGTGAATATTCCATGAAGTGTGTGTAAATGGATCTTCTTTGGCTTTTGCGCAAACATTTCAAAGACTTCGATCTTTGATTGTCATTGTAGTGATGTGATAGTGTTTAGCAAAAACGCTTTCACAAGTCTACAGTAAAAGGTAGAGTTTCCTTGAGAAACTAGCCTGCATTTGAGGTAAAGATACAATGAAATATAGAATTAGGGGAAATGTTGGAGCAATGGGAAAATAGCAAAGGAAAGCAACCACGGTGTGTTCGCTAATTTCAGTCTCAAGACTTCGATTGTTGCCCTCTAATATTGTGCAGACCCGAAAAGAACGTTAATATGATATACATATATTTACATATATCAGACATTTGCTCAAATACCACCGTGTCTTGATGAAACACTGCATTCTCTGTTTTAAAACTATAATCACTCAGATTGCACAAGACATTGCACATTACTATGAGTACTGTTCAGAATAATAATAGTATGCAATTGACTGATTTCAAGTTTTTTTCAATCAAAATAGTTACTCAGAAATGTCTTAACCGAATAAAATCTTACAGCCAGTGAGTATATTTCATCACCAGACCTGGTTCGACTCTATCTTAAAACAACGATTTTCTTCGAGTCCTTTCAGACTGGCACACAGTCAAGATGCTCTGTGGGCCACACAAGGGCTCCTGAGATGACGGGACAAAGTCTGATGCTTTTCAAAGAGCTCGTCTTGCAAAGCTTCCAATCTGTATGGTCTCACTCTCATCACAGTGTGAGAAAAATTATGTGTTCTCTCCATACCCTGTACTTAGTCAGATGCACATTGTGTTCCCGGCACCACAGCGCAGTCAAGGGTTGTCGCCCTTACCCTTATGCGAATGCAGTGCATTGCGCCGATATTTCGTCCTCGTCTGATGAACTTTTTTCCTTCATTAAGAACGATGTTTAATGTAAGGAAAATATATGTGCGATCTCTTTGCAAGACATCTTGGAACTATGGAACTATCCCGAGTTATATCCAACTCTTCTTTTTTAAGGCTCTTGAAGAATGGGTACGATCGCATCATTTTCTGAGATCTAGCAGCCCAAAGTATAGTGAATGTTATCAGTCCTACTCAATGCAGTTTTAATGCTGCTGTTACGAGACATAGAAGGGACACATTTGTAGTTACCATAGTTTCAACCTGACAGATTGTGGAAAGCAGTTCCATCATCCGTCTGTTGAATACAAACTGCCAGCTAATTCAGTCTGTTGGCTTGCAATATTTGAGTGGTATTTCCTTTATGACAGTCCATTCTTAAATTCAGCAATAAGGAGATTTTAACATAATTATCGAGTTGTCTCTCTGCAGGATGAAATGACCGACAGGTGACATAAGTCTGTCACCTCATCCAACTCGAAACTGATCAAGCACATGCGAACCAGTCACTCACTCAAGTTGACGATTGGTTCGATGGCCCGCTGGCTTGTCCTGTTATTTGCTTAAGAGTGGAAAATTAGCTCAAGTTCGAGTGGGCGGGCCCCTCCACCATTAATGGTACGGGATCGTTTCCTGTCTGGGAAAATATATAACCAGAATCTAACGGTGAGTGTACGCGACTTGAGGTCCCCAATAAATGTGATGTCTCGTGGTGAATTATATTGGGGTCAGTGACCACTATGTTAATTACTCTGCCGGAATTGATGCGTAATGGTCCGCCGCGCATCATGATACAATCACCCAGAGTATGAAAGATGAGCGAAAAGGATTGGTGAAATACCGGAAATGTGTTTTGATGTATCTACACATCACATCCGCATTGTCATCTTTCCGTCGCGGCCTTCGAATCCTCGAAAACGCATCTCAAATGGTTACTTCTACCACAGCCTGCAAAACCAGACTAGAACAGCCTCAGCCCAGGTTTGCTCTTCCGCGACTGCCCAACGGCAGTCGACCCCTGGTGAATCGTCTGACCATGTAGCGGAGTTCGGCCCTGAAGCTGTTGCTACAGAAGCCGTAGATGATGGGGTTGACTGTGGCGTTGATGTAGTAGGACCGAATGAAAATACCCACCAGACTCTCCGTCAACACTGTCAGCTCGAAGTTCACCCCGATGGCCCTGAGGATCATGAGGACCAGGTGAGGGAGGTAACTCAGCAGGAAGACCACGGTGACAATGAAGAGCATCTTGCAGTTCTTCTGGCCGCGGGCGGGGTTGCTGCGCGTGATGGTGGGACGACGGCGAGGCAGATTGACTCTGTTGGTGCTACGTCTGGACAGGGAAGACGTCCCGTACTGATCTGTGCCCTCGCTGATGTACACCTCCAGGCCGGCGGAAGACGAGTCGGTCACGCTGACGCTGGGAAGCTTCTGGTTGGTCGAGACGCGCGTCGGCACGGGAGTCAGGTGCTTGCGTTGCCAGAGCTGCCGACCGATCATCCCGTAGACCGTGGCCAGGACGGTGAAGCTGACGAAGAAGATGAGGAAGAGGAAGCAGTTGTAGATCAGAGGCAGCAGCGTGTCTGCAAAGTGCTCCTCGGTGTCGCAGTTGACCACCCACATGTCTCCAGTGGACAGCATCAAGTGCGTGTTGCTCACCAGCACCCCTGCAGGCCACGCCGTTGCCAAGGCAGCCAGGAGCGAAGTAAGGGAGATCACTCTCGCCATCCGCACGGACATGTTCGGTTTCAGCGGTTTGCAGATGGCGCGGTATCTGTAAAAATAAGTGACGCGTCAAATGATGAGTCAACCATACAGAAACAAGCGATCTTTCCTGTGTGTAGAGAAACGGGGGTTCACACATGCGTGCTCTCCCGCGCGCACACTCATACAGACACCTATACAAACACACATACACGTACGCACATATAGACATACATGGGCAATGGACCGGTAGACGACAGGTTAACACAATTTGTCTTTTACTCACCAAGTCCGATAAATCCGAGGAAGGTAAAATATAAATAAATAAAAAAACATGCTTCTCAAAGTGAAGTATGAAGCGGTCTGAGATCTAATAAAGTCACCAGAGTTGGGACAACCCCTACTACCTTAACCTTTAATGGTTGCTGAGCTGGGGTCGGCTCTCTGTTGCGGAGGGCCGCTATTGCGGGATTTTTTCAAAAGTTCCTCAGGCAATTTTGATCCTTTTGTCCTAAAACGCCCAAAAAAAATATTTTGTTACTTTTTTTTAACTTAGAAAAATTTTCTCTTTTTTTTCTTAAAAAAATCCCGCAATAGCGGTCCCCCGCAATAGAAAAAAAACGGAAATTTTTCTAAGTGGACAAAAAAGTAACATACATTTTATGGTTTTTTATGCGTTTTATGACAAAAGAATCAAAATTGCCTGAGGAACTTTTGTTGAAAAAATCCCGCAATAGCGGCCCTCCCCGCTGAGCTTAGTCTCGTACCCAGGGATTTTATAGCAGTGCGAGTTACGCACCCAGGCGTAAAACGGGTAACGGTGAGGGCTGAGCTTGAAAATTTGACGTTCTTCCGCTGCCTGCATGGTTGCATGCTCGATCCAGGGAGTTGAGATGGTGCTGAGTGATAAAAAGAGTAGCGCCATGACCAGGGGGTAAAAGTGTGTGGTTTGAGAACCAAAGGGATGGTTGGAAAGTCGCAATATAAAAAGACCACCTTTCCCTTTACCTTCTATTCGTTATTCACTCATCAATGTGAGTTTCATATGCCAAAGAATGGTATGATACAGTTCGGCCTTATCAGCGATGATGGAAATAGGGAGGACCACAAAAAAGGACATAAAATTATGTTCCACAATAGAAAGAAGTGGGCACATGCATGTGCTTCACACTTGCATCTGAACACCACGTCATTGAACATTCCACAATATAGAAGGGAAAGGCCGGAGCTTCCTGGTTCAAACGGAAATTCGTGACTTCATTCCATAACTGCGGCTTATCCCTTTCAGTCAGCAAGGAAACGCTATGACCCCCTAGATGGTAGAGAAAACCCAATGTAGTACTTACGAAAATAACTCAACGACTCGGCATGAGTTATCCTCATAATACCTGCAAAACTTCCCACAAAAACGTGCTTGCCAAACTTACATTTAATGACGTTGCAGGAAACAGCGACTCCTTCATATTCACGATCACGACAATACTTCGTATCAGGCTAAAGAATCATACTTATGAAGCTCATGTGAATGAAGAAAACCCTGGAAATATCATTGACGTCAGTTTGACAGTGACGAGTCACGGCCTGCTCTTACTGCCGTCCCTACAAGATGGCCCCCCCCCCCCCCCCCCCCCCCCCCCCGAAAGACTCTTGACAATTCTGTTTGGTTTTTGGTCTCTTGGAAGCAGAAACAAAGCATGTACAGACTTGTTTGCTCCTGCGAAGACATGCCATTTCGGGATCTTACCTTCCATTTTGTATATCACAGATCCTCCAAACACCTCAATAACACAAAAACAAACAAGCATACAAAGAAACACCGTCAAACAGTTTGTGTATAGTGAATCGTTATTATTCCATGCTTCTCCTCTAAACGAACAACACACAAAATTAAATAAGAAGCGTACTTAGTCACTGACCTAGGAGGCCGAAATGCTACACACATATCTTTTTTGTCAGCGTTTTTCATTGTAAAGCACATTGCATACGTCATCTCAAACATCAAACCCTTCCTCAGCACACAACCCACAACAACCCCTCACCTCAAGACGGCGACGGAGATGAGGACCAGGCCTGACGCCACCGCCGTTGCCGTGCCGACCACCACGATGGGCTTGCAGGCAGGGATGTCCCTGGGCATCAGCATGTTGACCACGTCCAGAGGCATGCCCACCACGCAGACCATGCAGTCGAAGAGGGCCATGTAGAAGATGAAGGTGTTGAAGGGGCTGGCCCGTAGTCTGAGTGCGTAGACGTAGAGGACCAGCAGGTTGCCCACTGTGCCCACTGCCATCAAGACGCTCACGTAGACCGCAGCAGGGATGTTGGTGAACCGGCCCGCCATGGACTCGTTGGAGAGCGCGGGCGACAAGGAGACCGAGGAGGAGGCGTTGTATTCCATGGTTGTGGATAGCGAGGATTTGGGACCCCCGTCTTCAAGGTTTAATGTAAATATGGGTTGTCTGGATGTTGGTATTCCGGACAAGTGAAAATGTTTGTAGAGGTGATTGGACTTTCCACGGTGTCCAAAAAATGTGTTGGGGAAATTAGGCGTACGCTATTTGGGGGGGAAACTATGGATATTCGTATTTTCTTTATGTCTCGGTTTTTTCCACTCTCTCTGTCGGTTTGTTTCAGGCGGCGCCGAGGTTGTTCAGTCACTGTGAAGAAGAAAGTCCAGCTGAATACTTGAGGCCACTTCATCCACCCTGTCGCAAGACCTGATCAGTACCACAAAGTATCCCTGTTGTCTGGTTCACGCAGATAGCTCTGAAACATTAGCAAGGCATACACCAATCAATAGATGCAAATACTATCTAACAGGATTACAAGATTTAGATTTTTATAAAGTCCATGCATTTTGCGCAGAACTACCGAAGTTTGCAATAGGCCTATTAAAAAAACAACACAAGGATTTGGTTCACTGCCAAATCTTCAAGAGGAACCTCATGTGCATCGGTCTTCAAGCCGACCTCGAAAAAATGGAGGAAAAAATTATGTTAACCAAATATTTCTCACGCCAGGTCTGTTCTGATTCCCTGGAGCCAGTTCCTGGACAGGCAAGGGCAATTTACACGCATTATCTCGATCTTTCAGACCTGCCTCCACTTCTAAACCCACTCAGCCTATCGTGTGTCAAGACCCCACTCTATGGCCCAGTGTTGAATGACACAGTGTTCGGACCAGCGACGGCAATACGCTCCTCTCCTTCAGACCCTGCATGACACCCCTATCAGGCATCTCCCGCGCCCAGCTCTCCACCTGTGCTGATTTAGACAAGCACCAAGCACCGTGTCTCGAAACATAGATATCCCTCGCACTTGGAGCGCCAGACAATTAACGAGCTGTCAAACTAGAACGAAGCTCTCACAGCTTTTAAACGTGGACGTGCGAGCAAAGAAATAGGTGAGTATATCGGTGTACTCTTTATCAAAACAAAAATTCATCTTGTAAGTGCGCCATCTCATCGAGTTCTTACAAATGTACAACAGTGATAATAACCATGTTAAAAAACCTTTGTATCCCTCAATACCTGGTCTTCTGCCCTTCTTTTCGTTTTTGATAATATTTCAAAGTGATTTTGGAATCATTAGTGAGTTGACTCTCTCTTCACGGTAGTGCACCATAGTCTGCTTAACGTTAGGTTTCCCATAAAATGAAAATGCCTGTCTTTTTAATCATAGATGAATTTGCACGCCCTCTTTGTCCACGAACAGCAAAGCAGGTACATGTACTAAGAAAACACACTATCTCTCTCTCTCTCTCTCACTCTCTCCCTCTCTCTGAGACAACACACAAAAATTCACACACACACAAACAAACACACATGCACGCACGCACACGCACTCTCTCTCTCTCTCTCTCTCTCTCTCTCTCTCTCTCTCTCTCTCTCTCTCTCTCTCTCTCTCTCTCACACACACACACACACACACACCACATATATATATATATATATATATATATATATATATATATATATATATATATATATATATATATATATATATACACACACTCACACACACACACACTCATTCTTGTTCGCCAGAGATCTGTGTCTCTGGTGTGCTCCAGAATATCACATACACGTACACGCACGCGCACATTGCTATGAAAAGATAGACAAAGAGTTAGTGATATAGAGATACAAAGAAATAAACGTATTCACAGACTGATTCTTATGTGTGATGACGGACGAATAAAATGACAAACAGTCAAACTGATGCTAGTGCGATCGACACAAACAAACTCATAACTCTTTTACCCCACCCTAACCCACCTTTTCCAAATCATTCGCCACCAAAAACTAGCCGTGTTCATGACTTTACAGCCACGTGAAAACAGGAAATAAACCCGCACGGAATCAACCCGGCAATGATAGCACATCCCTTCGGGCAGATATTCCGCCAATAAATCCAAGACGCATCACAGCAGGAAGTCTTGACCTCTGCAGGGCATCATGAATTCAGTTACACTGATGTCAGCCTTCCATGGAGAGGTCAGCCTTCCATGGAGAGGTCAGCCTTCCATGGCAGACGCCCCCCCTCCGCCCCCTTGTGCTCTTTTTTCATTGCCCCTCCCCCCCCCCGCTAAACACAAGCCCAGGAGGGTTCCTGGAGGATACGAAAATTCTGGGAGATGTGTTATGGACATCCAAGCACCGGAGATGGGTTTGTTTACGGACTGCAGGCCTTTCGTAGACTGGTCAACAAGTTCTGACCATCTGGCTGAGATTTTTACGAGGTCTCTAACATTGTTTACTGGACATGCAAAGCGCTGATGTGGTTGCAGAGAAGCGGAGACCTCAACGCTAATAAAGGAGATGCATTTGATACTGCGTTTGTAAATGTCTTAATGATTACGTAAAGCTCATTTTAGGAATGAATGAGTTTTATTGCGCTACTTCTGTCTGCTTCTGAAACGCAGAGGGTTCGAATAACTAATAAAAGGTTACTGTCACTGAACTTTTTGTGTGGAATAAAACCATTTAATGCTTTAGCAGAACTGCAAAGTAAAACTCTAATGTCCGCCATTTTGAAAACACACATAAAAGTAACTCATATGACATGCAAATGCTGGTCGCAAAGGAGGGAGGGGGGAGTGGAGGAGGGATACGGGAGGACGTGGAGGTGGACAGGGAGGAGGTACTTGGAGATGAAGGAGGTAGGAGAGAGGGAGGAGGATCGGAAGGCAAAACGGATGTAGTAGGAAGGAGGTAGGTAGGACGGAGGTCAGGAGGAACGGTAGGGGGAGTGAGGACGGGAGGAGTGGTGAGTAGGGAGAGGGAGGAGGAGCCGCAGGAGGACGGACGGAGGGCTAATAAAGAGGGTGGAGTGCGTACATAATGAACCTCATTAAAAAGCAAGGACGCTAGCTCCGAGTCACCTACCAACTTTACACTATGCGCCAAGAGCTTCGTTATGCCCCCCACCCAGCCACCACCCACCCCCCCCAACCTACCCTGCATTCCATCGCGACGAACGCCGGCGAATCCATCAACAACACTATAGGAATAAATGTGGTGAACAAAGAACCCCTTTGCAAGTGCAGGGCCCTGGCTCAAGGTCTTCTACAAGCACCCACGTGTTCGACCAGGGGTGGAGGGTGGGGGAAGGGGAGAAAAACGGCGGGACTGGAATGGAGGGAAGGAGGGCCGATGGCGATGGTGGATAGGGATTGGATGGCAAGAGAAGGACAGATGGCGTCTGGGGGATAGAGTGCAAGATTCCAAGCGGCAGACACGTCCACGTTGCTCTCCATGACTGTGCTTGAGGACAAATGGACCCCAGACAGATACACACCATTCCTTGGAAAGACTGCTTGCTCCAGTCGCAAAAAACCCGTTCACACAGGACTATCGACCTTACCAATGAAACGTCTTTCTCCTGCGATTGCAGAAGCACGGGTTTCCTTTATGGTCAAAGGCGACGTCGTGGCGGAGAGCCCCGATCCAAAGACTAATGGTTAATAATGTTTTAATATCTGAAATACCTCTGATAGGTTTCCGAAGTTTAGGACAGTCCTCCTGCGTTACAAGAGCCCCCGCTCGCATGTATCAGAGGACGGTAACTGGAGCTATGTGCACAAGGATGCACAGAAGCACTAAGCCACAGAACATTTTATGATCAGTAGAAACAGTCCTCTCCGTGTTTTTGTAAGGTATTTTCAGAAGTTTTTTTATAACCCAGAGCTTCCAAGATGACCAGCCTCCTTGAGACTTTTCTTTTAAAAAGAGGACAACAATCTGTGTTTGGAAGACAGTGTTATATATCACGTGTCAATCAGCTCTTTATCACATCGTCCCAGTTTACACATTGCTCCAGAAAACTTTTGTCAGAGGACCCGTGTTTCGTTTGCACTGACTCAACTCGGTTTCCACCGTATTCTATCTCCGAAAAGACAAGTCGTGGTGCCAGTACAATGCATGTATGTTCTGTGCCCACACCGAACACTCCTCTCAGTCGTCCTCCAGAACCAAGAATGAGGAAAACAGGGCAGTGTGTCCTGGACCTCCTGGGGCAATTATAAGCGCACTCGACACCTTCCAGTGTGGGCTAACGGCCACTCTTCCAGTCTGGCTTCTGTTTCACAACACAACACTGCAGGGGGCTACAACTTCAGCCCGCCACTTGTCCCACAAGAGAAGCAAGGAGAAGCAGAGTCTGTTGGAGAGGCAGAGAGAGGCAGAGCGCTGCCCAAGGTCTGCCAGACAGGCGTGGCTCCTACTGCCATCTTTAGGTGTATCGTATGACCAGCGACAGAGCTACTGTAGAATGAGTGGCAGCGACAGCCCAAGTACAGAGGAGAGGTTGTTGGAAGTAAATGTTATCAAGAAATGTAAGCATGAGATCCAGTTGAAAGCATTGGCGGTTTTGTGATGGGGAGACATTACTGCTGTGATGGTGGTTTTTTGGGTGGGTTTTTTGTTTTGTTTGTTGTTGTTTTTTTTTTGGGGGGGGGGTTGCAGGGAGGGAGAGAGTAGGGGGGGGGGGAATCAGGACGAAACGTACATAATGAAAGACCTTTGTAAAGCAAAAGTGCGCTGAAAACGATCGACGCGCATCAAGTGTCTGCAGATGTTGAGCCCCAACAATCACGACCTGGTTGAGGATCACTTCACACTATGATGACAGGCAGGGCTGCACCACCTCAAACACAGAATCACCGTGAGCCTACTTTTAAAACGTCATTCATTTCACCACTTTAAATAGTTGAAAATGTCACTATGCCTATTGCCTGCAATGTAAATGGGGATTGGCATTTGCAGCACGGGCAGCTCGAGTGGTGCTGGACAGGGTACGCCCTGGGGAAGGGAAGTAATGTCAAGTCAAAATGAAGGCTCTGGGTGCAATGTCAGGCCTAGTGCTGACAGGCACAACCAAACCACGTGACATTGCACCTAATGTCTCCAAGAGAAACACAACGTTGATGCCGAGATAACAGACATGAACCTGTAGCGCGACCTCCCACTTTTTGGTTTTATCGCATGCACGGTCTGAGAACCGCATATCCCATAATGCGAAAGAAAACAAAATAATGCCATGCTATTACAACACGTCATTAGGTTTCCCCATTGCTTTGAAGGCGAACAGTGTAGTCAGATGCTGAAATCATAAACATATGCAATGGAGGAAAATACACTTGTGAGCTTCTCCGACGGATCGTAGTTCCATAGCTTTATGTTTACATAAGCAAACGTTTCGGCACGCCATATCTTAGGCCCTGTTGAAAGACTCGGGAAGGAAATATTCATGCCGCAAAATAACATCTGAAGAACTGCAAATGGAGTTGATAGATGTAGGATGGGAAAATCTGCATGTCGTCAAGACAAGTTTTCCTCTTAAAACATTACATGCATACTCGCTCAAATCCATGTTTTTAATCTTCTTAAGCTTGAAAGCATCCAAGCAGCGTTTGAGTGTTCCATTCTGTAAACACCTCTTCATATCCCAATAAGGTAATGATCAGTAAATAACTGCTATATCGAATATTCAAAGTATTAGTCTATTTTCACAAAACCTGATAAATTTAATCAATTTCTCTCAACCAGGACATTCTTAACTTTTGCATGCAGTCACTGCCATTTTTAAAAAAATAAATCGCTGACATCAACAGTAATAAGCGCATGGTGCTCGAGGCACATCAAAGTGTGAAGATATCAGACTTAATGATATTTTTCTATTCCTAACATTGCAAGCATCATTCAGGGCACAGCAGCTGCCTGAGCACGAGCTGCACGTGTTTGCTCCACGGACAATCCGGGCAACTAGGTTATGAATGGGCTTCGTGCGTCAGGAGCGGGAAAGGTCACTACGTCAATGTCAAATTTGCCCTGGGACATAAACAGGGGTACGCCCTGTAGACAGCCGTTATCGGCAATCTGAATTCCACGAGACTGCTGGAGGCCACACATATTTACCTCTTTAGTTTGTCGGCCGTCCAGTCCCCGTGCGTGTCTTTGTCACGCGACAAGAAAAACGTCCATGAATTGCAGGAAGCTACACAGATAACCCAGTGTTGCGTCTGTGTCGACAACAAGAGTGGTAGCTTGGGAGAAGGGGAATGTCTGCCATTTTTTAAAGTCTCGTAAACCTCGTCGTGCACCAGCAAGAATAACAAAAAGCAGGACTGACAGCAGCGAAGCCACCATGAAATTCGTCTGTTGCATTTCCTGTTTTTGTGTAGTTGTTTCTACAAAGAACTCTTCAAAATCCGAGATTGAACTGAATGATAAACCTTGGCTTAATTTGTCGTCTTTTGAAATACAATATTCACAGTGTTCTCGAAACCGGAAAATGACGTCTTTCATTACCATATGTTATGAGCGCCATCATGGTCGTTAAGTTTCATTCGGCTGTTCCACATGCCCGGCAGACCCTGGCCGTGTTCTCATGTAAACCATCGGCATTTTGTTTGTTTACCTTCCGCCACGCCATACATTTCCCGTTTCAAAAAAAGGAAGTAGCTGAATCTTGTGTTGCAGACCAGATCTGTCGCTCATGCCGTTAAAGGCACAGCGGCCTTCAGCTTTTCCTGCAGGCAACGAGGGTTGTGCGCGAAAGGTTTCATAAGTCCTTGACTCTAGAATTTTGTATAAAATTTTTTTACAAAGAATTAATTCCTCGAGGTGTTCGTATCAGGGGGTTTTTCTGTCACTGTTGCAAGATTGCAGATAAACGTGTACATAGAATACGAGGAGGCTCAAGGAACTGCAGATCACATGAGGCCTTCACTTGTGTGCATAAGTGGAAGAAAAATTTCCTGGTGGATTGTACATCTGTAGAGTGGCGTCACTCTTCCCTGATTTGAATAGTGTCACTGTCTGCAAAGATAGGTTTTAATGCAATTCAGTCAGTTTCTTTATGTTGGTCCAAAATGTTGTACCATTAAAGGTAGTTGCAGCACGCCTAATCCGTTCTTTCAGCCTCTTTGTCACATTTTTTGCAGCTTCGTACCCCAACGGCGAATGTCACCTAGAGGGCATTTTTACCTTTAAAACACGGCTCCATGCCTTTGTTGGATCTCGAGGGAGGAATCATGCTCCCGATTTGGAACTGCATGGCATTGTTTCCCACGGCCATTACTTCCCTGATGTGAGCCAGAAGTCCTGGTGATAGGAAGAAGTGAATAAGGTTTCTCTCTTTTCTGGAACAGAGCTGAAAGACTTTCTCACGGAGAAAATTACCGCCATTTCCCAAGGCCTAGCAGTTTTTTCCCTTATCTTGAACATCTTTTCCTCCTAGAAGCCCATGGTTTGTTGTGGGGGAAAATCATTTGTACACATCCGATTATCATTGGCGCGTTCCTGTGCATCCCTCCATGCCAATTTGGCGGATGGCTGAGTCCGAGACAACATCCAAATTTTCATGATTTGCACAGGCAGTTGTTTTCGTTCCTACGTTGCAATACGTATTTCTGCTGACGTGTATCGTGCCCTGAGCCTCTCTGGCGCAGTTTTCGAGCACGTCCTTCTGAATGGAGAGAGAGAAACCGTGTATCCCTTCAGAGCATGACAAATATTTCTCCTGACAGCAGGCGGGCTGAGTTCGACTGAGTTGAGCAGGCCTGGTAACTGGCTCTAGAGAAAAGCTGCTACGCTGGGATGTCTCAATTACGGAAAACACATTCTGCTTCTCATCCCGTGAGAATTTCTCACGACAGACGCCGTGCTTGGTTCCCCTGCTGAGAGCAGATCCCTGCAGATGGAAGTGTCGGTCTCCAAGATTAGAGCATGACGGGAAGGATCAACTCCCCTCGCTAATTGGAGGAGCCACATGTGCCAGGGCGACTTGACACGTTCCTTGTGGCCTAGCCCAAAGGAAACCCATGGATCAGAGTGAGATCCTGAGCAGGGTGCAATGGAACGGAATATTTATGGTAGGCAAACAGTTTGAAAGCTTTACGATATTCTCTTATATTCCTGAACCTTCGCGAAACGTCACTATTTTGGAAGCCCTGTGGGTTGGGGTTTTTATAGATACAAACTCTGCAAGGATTGATCTTGAAGGAGCTCAGCTGATGGCAGTCACACCAAAGCTTCAAGCATCTGTCTGACACTAGAGATATACGCCTCTATTTCAACCACAAATTCTCCAACATGCAGCTGACAATAAATAATCCGTCTTTGAACTGAATACACACACCAAGATTACATTTCAACTGTATTGTGATTAACACCTGGTGCAAGATTCACGAAGGAGTTGATGAGATAGGCATGAATCAGGTTCTGTGATGGATGTAAATGACTTCAGTGCATATAAACTAATTCTGAGATATGTTAGAATAATTATCATACGTTTTATCATAGTGTCAGTGGCGATGAGGAGTAATGAATATGCGTACCACGTGTATGTCAGCCCATCATAGATGCCACGTGCTGCGAAAGAAAACGGATTTACCTATCTGTAAATATAATGGCCTTGCTCGCTCAGCGGGAAATTCAGAGCCCTGGCGGGGCCAAGATAACAAATGAAAGCGATATGTCAGAGAAAGAACGATTGAGAAAATGAAGTTATAATAGTGTAAGGCCAAGTATACAGGGTGACTGAATTTACTTGTTCATGTCGGACACATATCGCAAAGGAGTAAATAAACAGAGCTTGCATTAAATTATGAGTCTGCACAATTCAGAAGCACATTCAAATAACGGAGCCTGTGTGTCCTTCTTTAAAACGGCCTCTTATCCGTTTCTTCGTGAAAGACATGATGCATCAAAAGCGAATAGAGGCAAGCTGAATTACACTTTTAGAATCCAAGAGCGCGTCAGCCATCGTTATGAATGAAGCACTGTGAACAGAAAAGTGCTGACTATGGCACTGGAAGTAGAAATGTACAATCATCGCGAAAGAAACATTTTTCAGATGCTCAAATCCATGGGTAAAATAAGGTGTGCTTCTGCTTTTATAATCGTAAAAGAACCACCCTTTCATAAGTTCTTATTCACATCGTTCTGTGCAGTATTGTATTACGACATTTTCTTTGATATATTTTTCTCTTTGTCTATTTTGCAAGACAACTTTACGAGCTATCTGAATATTTTATCTGTTACTTAATTATTTTCTTATCTTTTTGAACAGCTCTTTGCATGTATACAGAGAGATAGAGAGAGAGAGAGAGAGAGAGAGAGAGAGAGAGAGAGAGAGAGAGAGAGAGAGAGAGAGAGAGAGAGAGGGAGAGAGAGGGTGGGGGTGGAAGGTGGGAGACAATACGGACGTGTACAAGACTCCAATAAATGAACGTGTCAATGTCAGTGTCACTGACTGCTTGGTTTGGACTGCGAATGCATCATATGACATCACCAACATGACCGTGCATGACATTCCAGGCTAAAGTCGTTACAACAATTTTCGAGTGAACGAACGAACGCACAAGCGAACAAACGAACGAATTAATTAATTAATCAAATGAATGAATGAAGTTTTTCGACCTGTCTGCTTTTGTTGGCTATATAAGGCCAAGGATCACGAGCATCGCTGGAGAGGAGTAGAGTAAATGCAAGTCAATTTAAGATTTCCTTAGTTCTTCGCCTTTTATGAATCGCGTAGGGAGACGCGGTGGGTCTATTCTTACCCCCAACCTACAGGGAGACGCGGTGGGTTAATTCTTACCCCCAACCTACAGGGAGACGCGGTGGGTTAATTCTTACCCCCAACCTACAGGGAGACGCGGTGGGTCAATTCTTACCCCCAACTTACAGGGAGACGCGGTGGGTCAATTCTTACCCCCAACTTACAGGGAGACGCGGTGGGTCAATTCTTACCCCTAATGTAAGGGGACGCGGTGGGTCAATTCTTACCCCTAATGTAAGGGGACGCGGGGGGTCAATTCTTACCCCCAACCTACAGGGAGACACGGTGGGTCAATTCTTACCCCCGACCTACAGGGAGACACGGGGGGTCAATTCTTACCCCCGACCTACAGGGAGACGCGGTGGGTCAATTCTTCCCCCAACCTACAGGGAGACGCGGTGGGTCTATTCTTAGACCCAACTTACAGGGAGACGCGGTGGGTCAATTCTTACCCCCAACCTACAAGGAGACGCGGTGGGTCAATTCTTATCCCCAACCTACAGGGCGACGCGGTGGGTCAATTCTTACCCCCGACCTACAGGGAGACGCGGTGGGTCAATTCTTACCCCCAACCTACAGGGAGACGCGGTGGGTCAATTCTTCGACCCAACCTACAGGGAGACGCGGTGGGTCTATTCTTACCCCCAATCTACAGGGAGACGCGGTGGGTCTATTCTTAGACCCAACTTACAGGGAGACGCGGTGGGTCAATTCTTACCCCCAACCTACAGGGAGACGCGGTGGGTCAATTCTTACCCCCAACCTACATGGAGACGCGGTGGGTCTATTCTTACCCCCAACCTACAGGGAGACGCGGTGGGTCAATTCTTACCCCCAACCTACAGGGAGACGCGGTGGGTCAATTCTTACCCCCAACCTACAGGGAGACGCGGTGGGTCTATTCTTACCCCCAACCTACAGGGAGACGCGGTGGGTCAATTCTTACCCCCAACCTACAGGGAGACGCGGTGGGTCAATTCTTACCCCCAACCTACAGGGAGACGCGGTGGGTCTATTCTTACCCCCAACCTACAGGGAGACGCGGTGGGTCAATTCTTACCCCCAACCTACATGGAGACGCGGTGGGTCAATTCTTACCCCCAACCTACAGGGAGACGCAGTGGGTCTATTCTTAGACTCAACTTACAGGGAGACGCGGTGGGTCAATACTTACCCCCAACTTACATGGAGACGCGGTGGGTCAATTCTTACCCCCAACCTACAGGGGTCATTTGAGTGAACTCCCAGGGAAGTCGTCGCGGGGCTATGCAATGTATCGTTTTCTATATATTTAAAGCAAAGTTTTAAAAACATAATTATGTTTGTGCTATATACATGCTGTTTTATCTGGAATTTTTAAAAGTTGAACACGAAACCATTCAGTGGTTGGAAATAAATGTTTTATTCTCTCGCCCGGTTTACAGTTCAGAGCAAAATGACCACATGTCGAACACAGCACTTGAAACAACAACCAAAACGAGGTAAAGTTCTTGATCTTATGAAAAAGAAAAGGTAAAATGGAGACAATAAAATACAACATAAGCGAGGGGAGCAACTTTTATATTGGAATTTTTTCGTCTGAGGCAACCGGCGAAAGTACATGTATGTGCTTACAAGAGGGCCAGTAGAAGTTACATCCTGATACTCATACAAGGCCAAAATCGCAGGAGCCGAATATTTTGTCTAAAAGCTTTTGCAGCATTCCTCAACAGTAGAAAGCGTTTGCTAAATAACATCCCAAAACCCATAACATTCCATGCATCACAGTCGGCACGAGAGCAGCATACGAACGGAAGCGAAGAAACACGAGCCAGGGTGTGACCCAAACTTTCAGGTCAGCGTAAATGTGGTCAATGGAACGTAGACGTGAATGACCGCGAGCCTGTTCGCATGAGTCAAAGCACGCACACGCGACCGAGTATTGTGCAATTAAAGCAGAGCGACGCAGGAACTCAAAGAAAGTAACTGAACGCCTCAGGAAGGTGAGGGTGAGGCCTTTGGTCGAAGGTCAAGGGGTTGGAGGTATGGAGAAATCCTCCTTGGCGGATGTCCGCCTGCTTGTTGTAAAAGTGCAAGAAGCCGTGCGCACGCCTCAAATAGGAAACTTTAGAATCCCTCGTCTGCAGAGTTCGTTGCAAACTATGACGACAGCAAGCTCTGCAAAAAGTAACGTCAGGTTTTTCAGGAGAGAGTTCTAAACGAGATGAACTGCGTCCTGCACATGTGGAAGGCCGTGCTGATAAGTCATCGGAACCGTAAAAAAATTGTGGGTGGATAGCGTGCGTGACCAGATTGCAGCTGGGGTCTTCTCTTCTAATGATGACGGGGTGCAGACGATCCAGTCAGCACAAATGCTGACGTTGAGGTGAAATGAGCTTAGTTTATAGTAAGTGCTAACAAAATGTTTCACATGGGACATATGCTATGCTCATCAAAACTGCATGGTGACGTTGTGCATATGCTTCAGCATCGCTTTGCTTAGGGTTTCACCCGCGTCTGTGCGATGCACTGCAGTAGAAGAGGGAGATTTCCAGCAAAACATTTCAGTTCTGTTGGAAGAAGGACAGGGGACATTTTCTGCTTTTGCCGTGTCCTCTTAACTTTATACATTTATCTATGGAGAAAAATACCCATCTTGCCTCTAAAGTTATCCTCTTAAAATATCATTTAAAACAAATACCTAAATGCAACACAAGAGTTTGTGTCCGGGAAAAAAATCCCTTCCTGTGAAAAAGCATTGCTTTTTATAAAGGTTCTTGCTGGCATCTGCACACATCATGGCTTCCAGAATCGCTCAAATGCTTCTGTTTTATACTGTGCGATTCATTCATTCATTTTCCATCCCTTTTTCTCCCACGTCCACAAACCATTGCGCACACACTTATTGGCACACACATTTGCGTGCGCGCAACCCTCTCATACACGCACACACACACACACACACACACACACACACACACACACACACACACACAGGACCACACACACAGGACAACACTCTCTCTCTCTCTCTCTCTCTCTCTCTCTCTCTCTCTCTTTCTCATTAAAGTTCGAGGCAAAGCTTCTAGAACGCCGCACGCCACTTGGTTTGACCAAGAATGTAACAAACAAAAACTAGATACTCGAAATGCTCTCAAACAATATAGGAGACAAAAGTCAGTTAAAAAAAAGAGAAAAATTATCTATCCTTACGGCGGCAATATAAAAGCCTCATTAAAGAAAAGAACAAGAAGGGCAAAGCCCATACGACTCACATGCTTGACCTTGACATTTACATGACCTTGACCTTCAGGGGGACCTTCAAGGTCAAGGTCAAACAACTAAACCTAGCAATGACATCATACACTAAGAAATGCTTTACACATTTTTCCTACCAAAATGCATGTGGTCATCCAAGGTCATGCAACACAAAGCTGTTAATTCAAGATATAGGAAGCACAATGGTGCTTATTGGCAC
Source organism: Theodoxus fluviatilis (assembly GCA_034096865.1). Classification (NCBI taxonomy): domain Eukaryota; kingdom Metazoa; phylum Mollusca; class Gastropoda; order Cycloneritida; family Neritidae; genus Theodoxus; species Theodoxus fluviatilis. The sequence continues at coordinate 217,972 of JAWQFJ010002788.1, forward strand.
TTTCTACCATGAGATATGGTCACTTTTAGTGGTTCACTACCCCATTTTGGTCACATTTCATAAGGGTCAAAGTGACCTTGACCTTGATGATATGTGACCAAATGTGTCTCATGATAAAAGTACAACATGTTCCCCACATAATTATTAAGTTTGAAACAGTTATCTTCCATAGTTCAGGGTCAAGGTCACTTCAAAATATGTATACAATCCAACTTTGAAAAGCTCCTGTGACCTTGACCTTGAAGCAAGGTCAACCAAACTGGTATCAAAAGATAGGGCGTACTTTGCCCTATATACCATATATAGATGAGGTATCCAATCTCAATAACTCTAGAGACAATTGAGAAAATGTGAAAAATTGCTGTTTTTTAGACAACATGTATGGCCCCTGCGACCTTGATCTTAAATCAAGGTCAAGTCATTATGTATTTTTTTTTACGCCTTGTCATCATACACCATCATTCCGAATTGGGTGAGAAAAATTCAACGTTAAAGTTTTTTACGGACGACAGGACGCCCGGACGCCCGGACGCTCGGATGCCTGGACGGACGACACGGGTGACCTAGTATGAAAGTATAACATGTGTACTACAATGTTATGAAGTTTGGAAGAGTTATCTTCCATAGTGCAGGGTCAAGGTCACTTCAAAATGTGTATACAATCCAACTTTGAAGAGCTCCTGTGACCTTGACCTTGAAGCAAGGTCAATCGAACTGGTATTAAAAGATAGGGATGACTTTGCCCTATACACCATATATAGATCAGGTATCCAATCTCAAAAACTTCAGAGAAAATTGGGAAAATGGGAAAAATGGCTGTTTTTTAGACAACATTTATGGCCCCTGCGACCTTGACCTTAAAACAAGGTTAAGTCACTATGTATGTGTTTTGACGCCTTGTCATCATACACCATCATGCCAAATTGGGTGTTGATAGACTTAATACAATAATAGTCTCCGAGAAAAATCCTACGCTAAAGTTTTTCACAGACGCGCGGACGGACGAAACGGGTGAGTACATAAGACGACTCACTTTTGCTTCGCATGTGAGTAAAAAAGAACTACTATGCTGAAGCGCGCAATACGCTTCTAAACAGCTGTAGTAATTCTCATTCCTTTTGGTCTCTGATCAAGAAGTCCACCAGGCACTCAGCTCCTCAGCCTGACATTGACTTAGAAACATGGGCGACACATTTCAAAAAAGTCTTTCAGAGTGATGGTAATTTCCAATATGAGGCCTCTATTGATGAATACTCAGTGTACCATAATGAACTTGATGCCCAAATAAGCCAGGATGAGGTCAGATGTGCTCTTAATTTAATAACATAAGACCATCCAAAGCTCCAGGGCTTCATGGGATACCTGGGGGCTGCCTCAAAGCAGCAGGAGAAAAATTAATTCCATTTCCGACCAAATTGTTTAATGCCATGTACGACCTTCATTATTTTCCGCAATCCTGGTCACGTTCTGTAATTATCCCAATACATAAAAAGGGTGATATCCTGAACACTGATAATTATCGAGGCATATCCTTATTGAACGCAATGTGTAAGATGTTTACAGCAATCTTAACAAGACGCCTGCCTGCGAACATAGATGACAGTTGAAAACAAAATATGTTTGGAGCAGGCTGGGCTTCGAACCCAGCATTCACAGTCGACCACATCTTCACACTTTACTGTATGATACTTAGGCATGTGTACGGAGATAGGCGAGGAAACGTGTTGATTATAGCAAAGCCTTCGATTCTGTGAATCGTCCACAACTGTGGAAAGTCCTTAAAGGTTCAAGTCTCTCAACGAAATTCATATTAATGTTAAAGGCCATGTACAGTAAAGTCCAAGCATGCGGGCGGTGGCGTCACGTGATATCGGACTTTTTCGACTGTCCAGTCGGACTGAAACAAGGAGCATTTGAGAGTCCTTTCATATTTTCTCTGTACATTGATACGGTAGCAGACTATATAAGAGCAAATGGTAAATATGCTGTACAACTAATGTCAGGCATGGCCGAAATATTCCTTTTGCTATTCGCCGACGATGTCGTACTGCTGGTAACTTCACCAGTGGGTCCTCAAAACCAAATTAACAACCTGGCATATGCATCGAAGTCTTTAGGTCTGACGATAAACAAAGAAAAAACAAAAGTTATGGTGTTTAGAAAAGGAGGACATTTGGCTGCTGGAGAAAGATGGTTCCTATATAAAACTAAACTTGAGGTAGTTAACCATTATAAGTACCTCGGTTATGTACTCACGACCAAATTGTCCTTTGGAGCTACGCAAGACGAAATAGCAGTCAGCTCTGTGACTAAACTGGCAATGATTATTTGTGTTTTATGGTAAACTCGTGTAGTTGCAATGGGCCGATGACCTTGAAAATAAAGTTCAAGTTCAAGTTCAAGTTCCTCTCTCTCTCTCTCTCTCTCTCTCTCTCTCTCTCTCTTTCACACACACACACACACACACACACACACACACACACACATACACACACACATGTACGCACGCGCGCACATAATAAAACAAACACACGCAAACACACACACAAACATACACAGTTGCACACAAATACACTCACGCACTTACCTCTACCACAAGACACACGACCTACGTCCATGCCAGCGTCCACCTACGGAAGTTCACACAGGTTCAGGACCAGAGTGACATCGTGACGTCATTTCCTTAGGATCTGGGAGTGTGCAGGGGCGCCTTTGGAACTACGTCAGCCCCAGCATGCATCTGGCCCTGCAGCTCATTAGAGCAGGAAGCTATCGCGACTGGGGACATGCTGCAGCCCCCACTGGCTTGCACATGCATAAGCACATGCATCAACATCTCAGCCCCACGAGTAGCGGCCGGTCTGACACAAAGCTCTATAAGTGGAACCAGTCTGCGTCTAGTATGACCTTGCTACAGAATGGGAATGAAAACTACAGATGAGAGAGAGAGAGAGAGAGAGAGAGAGTGTGAGAGAGAGAGAGAGAGAGTGAGAGAGAGAGTGTGTGTGAGAGAGAGAGTGAGAGAGAGAGTGTGTGTGAGAGAGAGAGAGAGAGAGAGAGAGAGAGAGAGAGAGAGATTTTGATTGATTTGCTTTATTTCGGCCGACGACCCGTCAAGTTAATACAGATATCCACCATAAGTACGTGTGTGCCATTAAACGGCAAGGGAATTGGTTTCAAAATGTACAAATGTACAAGTACAATAATTAATTTTCTGTTGTGCAAGAACAAATGCATACTTAGACACAGAGATGATAATATTATGGACAGAGGGAACTGGTCAATTATCTACTTCAACTGTAAAACTAACAGCATTATGGACATGTAAAAATATATTTATATTTATATTTATTGCTAAACGGATGAACCATTTTAACCTGCATGTAGGTTAAGGAGCAAGATGGTCCCATTCAACAACTGTATTCGATAGTTATGTACACTACTTAAAGAGAAGGAAAACCAAAATACAGACAGAGACAGAGAGAAACAGACAGAGAGAGACAGAGACAGAAACAGAGAGAGAGACAGAGTGAGAGAGAGAGAGAAGGAGAGAGAGAGAGAGAGAGAGAGAGAGAGAGAGACAGAAACAGAGAGAGAGAGAGAGAGACAGAGAGAGAGAGACAGAGAGAGAGACAGAGAGAAAGGAAGAACGAGGAAAAGAGAATCTATGTGCGTGAGATAAATTCTGTCTCTCTCTCTCTATCTATTTATCTCTCTCTATTTATTTCTCTATCTCTCTCTCTCTCTCTTCCTCCCTCTCTCTCTCTCTCTCTCTCTCTCTCTCTCTCTCTCTCTCTCTCTCCCTCTTCCCGCATGGGTTTAGCACTTCAGTCACTCAGCACATTTGTCGTAACCACCACTTACTACGTGTAAACTTGGATCTTTCTTATCCTCTGCGTAAGCAAGCTGTTGAAGGTATAACGATGCTCATCCATGAGTCTCACTGCATCGGTAGGACGTCAGTCTCTCTCTCTCTCTCTGAGTCTCTCTCTCTCTCTCTCTCTCTCTCTCTGTCTCTGTGTGTCTCTGTCTCCTTTCCCGTACTTCACTAGTGGTGAGACATCCCTATCACTATCACTCCATGCACCCGTGTGACTTTCTGCTTTTACCACACGATCTTATCTGTCATCTGGCCTCTTGATAAGAGTAATGAGTATGAAGAACTCCTAGCACCGCTACACTTTACTCTGCCAAACATGGGGATAAGATAAGACCTGAGTCTTGGAAGATAAACCCAGCATATGTGCTGGTACGGAGCCAAATCCATCATGGCCTGCTTTCATGGCCTAGGCCTGCTTTGATCTACAACTAGGGAAAGAGTTATCCCCCTTAGGGATGCCCCCTCCCCGCAGCAGGAGTCACATAAAGTTGGAGCTGTGATTGGGGACGAGACCCCAGATGACAGACTGAGATAGCCTCCAGGCTCTCCTCTATCGGAGACCTGCGGCTGTGGAACTGCGGTGACGGCAACTCTTCGTCATGTCCAATGACTCCTCTCTAGGCAAGCTGACGTAAAGGAGCCAGTTACAGAGAGTTATCGGCCCTGACCTCTCCCCGGTCATGCGCAATAGCGGTGAACGAGATCCGTCTTTGAGTTCAAGTGGAAGGAATAGCCTTTCATGTCCGACTGGCTTTCACGCCGGAAACTGGTGAACTTTAGTGGGCATGCACTGTATTGGCTGTGAAGTGGCTTACAGCATAAACAGTCGGCTAAATCGTAAACCTATCGCTCCTGGTGCATGATGATGATGTGTAAAATGGAGGACTTTAGGGTAAAACAAACCAAAGATTTCATCAGTCATGCCGCGAGATCTGCTGTACTGTGTCAGTGACAAAGCCCCAATGTCGTGTACCTTGTCTGCACACGTCAATCAGGCCCAATACAGCTTTGTGATGAAACTTTCTTCCAGAATGTACGAACACTGCAGCACCCAAACTCTCCTTTTGCTGACACTGACTTCAGCCCAGACAGAGAGCAGATCAGCAACAAATGTGTGTGTCGCAGAGTAGCTCTGAAAAAACTACTCTGGAACTCCACAAATGCGCAGACTGATGCAAAAACAAACACGTTTATGCACGTACGCGCGCACGCGCGCGCACACACACACACACACATACATACACACACGCACGCACACAAGCGCAAATACAGGAGTCTTCTGTGCAGATGTAAGCAAAACGCCTGAAAAATGTGGTGCCATGACCAGCGTGGTACGCACAAGGGCTTTTCATAATCAATGTTTTCATCACGCTTCAAACAGCATCACAATGACTGTACAACCAGGTCACGATGAACTCAGTGACACTCTGTGAGTCACAGCAAGACATCCGGAGTCTCCGCTGGAACATTTTGACAACGCGCTACTTGATAACAATTGCCATTTCCTCGGCAGTACTTCCTCGTCTATTCTTTGCGTACATGCTTCTTCTCTGTATTCCCTGGGCGGGTTTCAAAATGCGAAGATCTCGGTAGATCTACGTAGATCTCGCCGAATGGGCAGTTTCATTCTTTGCTTGCTATCGAGCCAATCGTAGACGAGCGTAGATTGAGCGAGGCAGCTTGAGAGGTGCCTAGCTTGATTCGAGACAAAAGTTCGTCGTGGATGCGTTGACCTGCATTCGATGTGTAAACTGTAGGAGGTTTCACGATCTATTAATGCATTCAACATACACCTTTGATAAATTAATGCTGTGCATGGCTTCTATTTTCTTTGGATGGGTTGCTAGTATCTCGAAATAGAGCGTTTTCTGAATGAACCGGCAACACGTCGGCCATTGAAATGTGGCCAGTTCACCTCTTGTCGTGACGTCTACGCATCCGCATTACTTCGTCACGTTGGGTAGTTTCTTTTTTAGCTAGCTCTTACTGCGAAGCAAGATCTTGCGACCAAGATCGACTACCTATTTTGAAACCCGCCCCTGGAATTGACAGGATAGTAATATCCGTTTCTCCTGTCAGTGGCCACGTCGACTTGAGTTAACATCCTCACTGACAGGAAGGAATCCTCGCAACATCCGAGAATCATTGTCTATATCAGGAAGTGCAACTTAAGCGTTGCTCGACATCTCCCGTTCACTGTAGCAAGTTACTTCACTCCGTCAGAGTCATTGTCGAGGACACTCCGACCACATTCTAATATCATAACCTATAATGGACATACCATACCATGCACAAGCCAAATTGATAGACATTAGAACTTGCTGCTACTGAGACCTCAGCAGCACGACGAAATTGTTCGCAATAAAAGATCTCTTCACCACACAAATAAGGTGGACCTAATTTTCCCCGACTGTAACCGTGCCTGAATAATTGTTCCTGGACTCCCAGCGCGAAAGTTTTAGTAATCAAGCAGAGAGGTCCTGATGGAGCTGAAAGATAAATGTTGAGTTACTGTTGTTGTTTGTTGCTTTAAAAATCTCTGCTGGTCGTTCCACCGAAATAAGTTTCCCCCTCGTGACATGTAAAAAATAAACGATTTCGAAAAGCGCTCTGTGACGTTAGATTTCCCAAACAACTATGTGCGATTTTCTCAAAGATCTAGACAACCTGATTACGTTCCCCTCACTCGTTAGAATTCACTATCATGGCAGAGACATCTATGTTTTGCTTTTATGTTTATTTCTTTGTTTGTATATTTGTTTCATGAAAATTTATTCATGCTTTTGTCTAATTATCTAGTTTAATACTTTACGTAATACTTTACCCGTTTTCGCTTGTCAGGTGTAATTTATTTCATGAAGGACGCTATAGCATGCAACCTTGTTTGTGAAAGTGAAAGCATGTCTTTTTGGTCCGCAACAGATTTTGGAGTGAAAGTTTATGTCTGTCATTTCAGTCTCCAACGGCTGAGCGTTATGAAGACCCAGACACATTTCGACAACCTTGCAAGAGAACATCGGGTGCACTGTCAGCATTCCTAGTGTGCATTAACGCTTGAATTAGATGAAGACTGGCAGCGTACCAGCACAGGCACCGTAGAAAATACTCGTCTCGGAGGATATTTTCGTTGCTATGTTACTTCCAATGATTCTGAACACTCGCACATTGGTGCACTTCTTGTGGTACATCCTGAACATTTCTAGGAAAAGAGCTTACATACAATACCAAATCCTGTTATGCCCAAAATGAGTCCGGTGAAATTGAAAGAGCCCACTTTATCTCTAAGTGGTCACACGCATCAGTCAAGTTTCCAAAGCATCACTCGCCATTTTTATCTGCCTGTGACCTCATTCCCCATTCATGACACTTTGTTTCTACAGGACATTCTCACTTCTGAAACGGAAATTCAGCCCGAGTTTCGTCCCTTTACTTCCACTAGTTCCGGTAGAGTGGTACAAATAGAAGCTGATGGGATGATCGCTAGATCGTGGCAAAATGATGACACTAAAGCATGCAAAAAGATTAATTAGAATTTAAAAACTAATCGAAAATAGTCATATTAGACTGTGTTAACGTACACTTTCTGCACAAAACCCACAGAAGATAAGTAAACAAACCTCACCTTACGTACCTAGCTGGCTAGCAGACAAACGCGATCGAACCGTAGTCACTACGCCAGCAGACTATCGAGCTAGTGTGATATAATGTTTCATGTAAAGCTCGAATGAGTAGCAGCAGATAACTGTTGACTTGAATTGACAATTTCGTTTCCCTGGTCTGGCGAGGACCGAAAATTCACTATCATCCAGTCGATGAGTGATCAACTTGTACCGCACTCGGCGTAATGTATAACTTCACGTAGTTCGGCTTGTGGAGATGATATTAACCGTAGATTTTAGTTGTGCGGGGTAGACCACCCGTCAAAAATTTTGAATAGTGCTTTTGATATCAATGTTTAGTAATTATTGTCGGATCAGATAGCGAAACGATCACAAGCAACTTGAACGAGCTTGGCCTTGGGAGCAGCGCTTACGTTTGATTCGGCAACTGCAGTCGAACTCAGTCAATCGATGTCTGACATCACACTTTGAGATTTCAATAACTTCATGAAGTTGCAGTAGTTGCTTGTTTGCTGAAGGAATACCATGTTGGATCAGATAGCGAAACGATCACTAGTGCTAGACCGGGACACTCCCGGCAGGTGTGTTTTATTTGCGTTGTAAGGTTTCAGTACTAGCTGTAAGTGTAAAAATGGTCAGTTATTAATATAATCGGTGATTTTAGTTGTAATGAAACTTTTTGTGTGTTTTAATGCCATTTTCTTGTCATTATCGACCCGATCTTACAAGTTATAGGCCTACATTACGCCGTGGACATTACATCATATTGGATCCATGATTACGCCGAGTGCGGTACAAGTTGATCACTCATCCACTCGATGATAGTGAATTTTCGGTCCTCGCCAGACCAGGGAAACGAAATTGTCAATTCAAGCCAGAACTAAACAGTTATCTGCTGCTACTCATTCGAGCTTTACATGACACAGTACTGTTTTCCACCCCCACATACATGTACTTTGAGCGATCTAGTATTCAGTGCAGACGCTACGAGAATGCAACCGGAACTAGGTGGTTCTACCTAACGCGTTGTTTTTCGACAGAGAGCGCCGAGGATAACTCCTGCAGGGTACGTTAATGAGAATGTCCTATAAAACAATGTTAATCCGACAGTTCATTTGACCATCCTGCACTGGATCTCGTCTGCCGGAATGTCCACCCGCCCAAGCCTCGTTTCCCTCTGTCGGTCTGTTTCCACAACGCCTTCTGTCGATCTGTGCACACCAACTGTGGGGATTGTCAGATTTGCCATCTATTACATTTAGTTACTTTTTTATTTCTGCTGTTGGTGCTTTTTATTTTCCGGTCGATGCTTGTGTATTAGCAGAGTCTCATAGCTGCCGAATAATGTTCCAGAAGGCGAGAAATAACACTCTGCGAGAAAACCCACTAGACTGAATGAATGTCGAATCTCGAGCATGCACGTTCCTTTGAAACCTGATAATCTATTAAGTAAGTTTTCCTTGTAAGACATGCGGCGGTTCTGCGATAGTAATCCAAACACAGAGAAAGAAAAACATGAATCTCGAGTGAAGAAACGGCGAACTATGTCCCTGTCTCTTCCCCTCCCCCCCCCCCCCCCTCCCCGGACTGAGACTTCGACAATTACCTCCTACAGGAAACGCTGTCCAACTTCCGTGCCTAGGAACAGGCTGTTGATGATCAACATTGCCAGTGAATAGTGGGGCTTGCCGATTATGTGTTTGTGTAGCTGCCGTTTAATTCGTTCCCGCCCTCTGAACAGTTCCAGATTGCCGAAACCCTCCCGCAAACCCTCCAATGCTTGGGGGGGGGGGGGGGGGGGGGGGGGGGGGGGCTGCGGGAAACCTCGCGAGAAGCACATGCTCCCAGGACCACTCGTGCTGCGCAGACAGCGTGCGCAGTGCAGCCCGTCTCGAGGGGGCCTGGAAGCCCGGATATGAGCGATGTCCTCTCGCGGTTGCGCTCTCTCAAGGGGCACTTAACTCTCGCTGGACGTCAACGCGACCGCCATGAAGAGCAGTCTCGCTCTCTCTTCTCGCTTTGGTGGCAAGCTGCACACCACTCATCTTTCCCTCGATGAAGTTTGCTCAGAAACACAATCTCCTTGCGCACCCATTTTCCTTGGAGAGGGTTGTTTACGCCGTAACGTCCATGTGCATGCGATAAAACTTGGATCGCGATAATGGTCTCAACTACGGAAATGCATCCATTTGCTTTGAAGAGATACAATCGCAGACGCGTGCAAAAAAACTTCGGTTTAGAGTTGATCTTTCCTTGTGCTTGTGCCGATAGCAATCTGCAGTGTGCATTGCACTTTCTTTGTGAGGATTTTTTTAATAACTCGGCGTCTTTGTTCTCTGGTGAAACCATACGTCTCGTTAACACTCATACAAAGAGATGCTTTCTTTTGTTTTCTATATGGGCCTGATTTTACTTTCACAAAAATTTGAACGCTGTTCTCGGAAACACTTTTTTCTTCATTAACGTCACGTTGGTTCCTTCAGGAAATGGGACAAAAAAGGAAAACGTGTACATATTTTTTAAGGTAGAAACAAATTCATGCGATTTTTTCCTCTTAGAAATACATTAAAATAATAGGTTCCACGACAAAAGAAATCATATTCGTTTGTGACAGCTGTGGGAAAAGCGAAAAGACCGTCGGTTGTGTTTACAAATGCGTCTGTTTCAATTCTCAAATCGGTCAATGAAATTTTCATAAACTACAGCTTTTCAATAGTTCTGTGTTGCGCGGAAGTTCGTCGCACAGACAGATCTAACTTAATGGCGCAAGACTCCGGAAACTGGGCAAAGCTGGTGCAGAAGAAGCATAGGCAGCCGTTCCTTCATAAACTTCACGTACCACTGCCGCAAAAAGATCTGTCCCCTTTCCCCCTGTGTCAATCAAGCACAGCTGCTCTTGTTTTCATGACCCTCCTTCTACTCCAGAACTGAATGAGATATATAGCTGGGGCAACTGTTCCATCGCACTTTCCAAACACGACGAGTGTCCCCATATGCTCCCCCCTCTTCCCCCTCGTAGTCGCTCCCCTTCTTCAAACCTTCTGCTCTCTTCTTGCTCCCTTTTCCACCCTGGGGTTTGGGGTTGCACCACGGCGTTCTATGGAGTGTGAGTCAGAGACTGCAACACCAACGAAGATCTCAATCCCAAGACGCCTTTGCATGAGGGACACGAGTCAGTCAGGTGTTGGATTTCATCCGGAACATCTCCATCGCTAAGACTTCTCAAGCGGTTTAGTGTGTGTGTGTGTGTGTGTGTGTGTGTGTGTGTGTGTGTGTGTGTGTGTGTGTGTGTGAGTGTGTGAGTGTGTGTGTGTGCGCGCGCGCGCACGAGTGTGTGTGTGTGTGTGTGTGTTTCCGTGTTTGTGTAAGCGTGTATGTGTTACTATGTGTGTTACTATGTGTGTGTATGTGCGTGCGCGCGTGCATATGTGTGTGTGTGAATGAGCGAATGAGCGAGTGAGTGAGCGAGTGAGTGAGTGAGTGAGTGAGTGAGTGAGTGAGTGAGTGAGTGAGTGAGTGAGTGAGTGAGTGAGTGAGTGAGTGAGTGAGTGAGTGAGTGAGTGAGTGAGTGAGTGAGTGAGTGAGTGAGTGAGTGAGTGAGTGAGTGAGTGAGTGAGTGAGTGAGTGAGCGAGCGCGAGCAAATGAATGAGTGAGCGAATGAATGAGTGAGTGTGTGTGTGTGTATGTGTGTGTGTGTGTGTGCCTGTGTGTGTGTTTGTCTTTGCGTTTTAGTGTGTGTGTGTGTGTGCGTGCGTGCGCGCGCACGCGCGCGCTCGTGCATGTGCGTTTGGTGTGGTTTGATGTGATGTAGGTATGTCTGTGGGGGCTCGTACCCGCGCGCGCCCGTGAGTATGTACAAAGGCGCCTGAAGGCCTGCGTGATTTCAAGCATCACAAAACAGCATGCGTGTGTCCTGAATGCCTAGATGTACATGATGTGGAAGCATGAGCGTAAGTCATGCAAACTTGCGCGAGATGTTGACGAAGATTGTGCAAGCACGCGAGGAAGAGATAATGCAAATGCACGCACCAGCACATTCAGATCTTTAGGCACGCCGACCCAATCCTCAAACCCCACCCCCCACCCCACCCCCCACCCCCCCCCCCACCCCCACCCCCCCGCTGAAACATAGTTAGTTCCTCCACTGTTTCATAGACCGCACCTCCATTCCTCCCATCCCCCAACCATCTCTCCTTTCAACCTTCCACCGGTAGACGGACCAGTGCAGCAGCTCCAAGGGTTCCTTACAGGTTGCCAGACAATTGCCATGGCCCCAGAACACATATTTCAAGACTGGGCTTCCATCACAGAAGGCACCGGAGACAGCCACCCGGGGTGAGGATCGGGTTTCCAAGACTCTGCGGTTCCAGCCCAGGGTTCCTGGCCATTTATTATTGCCTCAAGTCGCGCTTTGACGCCCTGGGCACCTGTTTGTGGCTGTCATATAATAATAATGTAATCGAGCAATCAAGCCTTGAAGTGACTGAGCCTAACAGCTGACTCTGTGAAGTTTTCCCAGGCGTCTCTCTGTGTGTGTGATAGCAAGGACCTCTCAGCCGGTGGGAAGTTTATCACGGTCCAAACATATTTTTTTTGCAAGCCGAAGTGCAAAAAAAAGGGGAGGGAGAGGGTTTGAGTGATTACGCGAGACTGTTTGTGTTTGAACGTGGTGAAAGGAAGAATTTCCCTCCGCATACTTTTGGCTTTTAAACATTCCAAAGCAATTCCGGTCTTGAAAAAAGCTGGTTTAGATTTCCCAGCATGCCCTTCTCGATATCGTTCAAACAGACGACTGCCTAGGGTTCTGTCACTGCTTCTTAAACTGCCAATCCGCGTTTGTGATGTAATCGTGCAATGGATACGGCACAGACTTCCACAGTGAAAGATGAGGTAAACAAACGTCAACAGACAATCCCATTAAGTATGAGTGTGGTCTCTTTTGAGATCTAGGAAGGAAACATCAGTAGTTCGTTCATTCATTCGTTCGTTCATTCATTCACTCATTCATTCCTTCGTTCGTTCGTTCCTTCGTTCGTTAATCATTCATCATCCAATTTGTTAATTTTAAATGATGATTTTTATATTCCTTTATTCCTTCATTTGATTGATTGGTCAATCAATCGTTGCCTAGGTAGATCAAATTAGGAAAGTGAGGAATGATCATTTTCTAAAAGATCCTGAGTCCTGACTACATTCCCAATAGTGCTGAAATGGTCGTTGTCCCCAACATTTCCGGACATAGTACTCGGAGTACTCTCTCCGGAAATGTTGGGGACAACGACCATTTCAGCCCCAAGCGTCTCAACATAAACATCTCCTGAAAGGAAGCAGAGTTCTAACAAACGAGAAACAATGAGGAAATGAAGAAAAGCGTCGTCGTGTTAAATTTTATATACATATTGCGTATCTCCCCGTAGATGTAACTGAAGTTGCGGACATTCCTCCACTACGTCCAGTCTTCATTCTGTCTATAAGGTCTCCGCTCTATTAGGAGAGGGAGGTGGTTTTGTTAACCGTGAAATCCGACATCTGTTGTTCGTCTGGAAGCGATAGGCTATCGCTTCCCCATGCCAAGCAATCGAAACCTTTTGGATTTCCGCTATAGCGCGATCGAATGAGACAGGGTAAACAATGCGTGATGTTGAGTACACCATTATTTGCCCCAATGGTTACCAGAGAGGTTTCCACGGCAGTCTGTCAGTCACAGGTGCCGCGACTGAACGCAGTTGGGTTTTCTCCCGACAAGCAAAGAATTTGACTGCAGTACCATTATTTGATATAATAATTTTATGCAGTGGTTTCGAACTTCTCATGCATGAAAACAATACATGTATTGCGATAACACATCATGGTCATTTCTTTTAAAAGACAATCGGCGCTCTCACCATGTTCGATACTTAACTTCAGGGTCTTTGTTTTTCCGACAGTAATGATTCCAGGCAGAAATTGCTAGATGATTTTTTTATGCTTTGCTTTTCCAATCGTCACCCTGAAACAACACTCAAACCTCGGTATTGCTATTTCATGAAGATCTATGTAGACAACAACAAAACGACATGTCCCCAACAGCTTATTCCCTTTAAGTTTAACCCTTACCATTGTGCAGTAAGGAACTCACGGTTCAAATGCGTTGCTTTCTTTCCACAAGTGTGCCTCTTTACAGAAACCAAAGCCAGCACTTACTTCAAACAGCGACTCCGGAAGGCGCGACTCTACTACAGATCCAAGGTGTGGGGGGGCACAGCCAATGGAGGGCTCCAGGGGCGGATGGACGGCGACTAGCGACTGAACTCACGTGGGCTGTGGGCGCGTGGGAACTGAACTGCGCGCGCCATGCTCCTAGCGCCACCTCGCAGGCAGTTGCAGAGGCTGGCGGGAAGATAAGCCGCCTCATACAGAGGAGATGCTCGCCTGGCGACAAAAAGCCAACAGCGCGGCAAGTCATGGTGAAAATGTGCCAAGCATCGCGATCGAAAATGTTTGCTATTTAGTTATTTCGTAGGCGGCCAGGTCTCACGTTTTCACTATCACCATAGTCTTACTTCTTTTAAATCAGCGATAGCACTACAACAACCAATGTAGAAGTTTGAAAACAGCTCTTCTGGAGAAAAAAAGTTCTTTTTTTTTAACAAGCCAGGAAGATAAAACCAGTGCCTACAAGAATATATCAACCTACGATGAAGACACGACTTAGTAAACATTGTTTTCACACACACACACACACACACACACACACACACACACACACACATACACACACATACACACACGCGCGCACACACACACATACACACATGCACGCACGCATGGACACGCGCGCACGCGCAAACACACACACACACACACACACAATTACACACACACACACACACACACACACACACACACACACTAAGCCATACTAAACCAATGATTCCAACAGCTCCCAGTTATCTTTGTGATCATTTCTTGTTTTGTCTTCGAGAATCTAGCGGTCCATTTTTTTTTACCTACGTACACACACACACACACACACACACACACACACACACACACACACACACACACACACACACACACACACACACGCACACACAACCAAAAATATTTTCCTGCATAAGAAATGTTCTCGTGAACTTCAAAATTCAAGATAGCCTATAAGCAGTCTTCTGAACATAGAGGAGTTTATTGCTTTTCAGCGTTTGTCCCACTGCGTATTGGAAGCTAGTGTATGCGACTCAGACTCAGTCCTCTCTATATCCGGTTGCAAGCACCATCGGTTACCGGAGTGTCAGGGTCAAAGTGCGAAACACTCGCAATGCAAAAACTAAGGAAACCGTGACTCAGCAAATTTAAGCTTCGGTTGCATGATTCAAACTCTTTCTTTACTTAGCGTGTCATAATTATGTAACAGAAGCAAAGACTCAGAGCCCTTACTATCATAACTATATATCATAAATGTTATACCTCTCAGCAAGACATCATCAATTATTTTTTTCGGTAGATTTATATCCCATACACTATATTTGAACTTGACTTGGGTTACTTCATAATGGGCGAAGTCAGAAGGTCAGGCTGAATGAGGAAGAAGAAAGGAATTTGACTTGTCGCATATAAAATGTTTCCTGTTTGGAGAGGAGAATAGAAATGGGAGGGGAGCTAGAGGAAAGAGAAGGAAGGGAGTGGGGGGACTGGGGGTGGGGGTGGACAACACACACACACACACACACACACACACACACACACACACACATAGTGAGTCAGGGTGGCGAGTGCTGTTTTGAAGTGCATGAATGGCTGAAAAAATGACAATGAATCAGAGGATCTTATAATCTGCTGATTGAAAAAGATGCTACTTTTTATCCTTTCTCAGGCTAAGGGACAGGTTGCTGAACTATCAGTATTTCAACATTTTCAGGGATCTAAATGTGTCTTAAAATTAAATGTATAAATTTCAGTACCAATACACCATCACCAAAAAAACAACCTCTTACAAATATTCTTGTTAAAATGAAATACTGTGTTCAAAGGGAACATATTCTCTGCTTGAAGAATACCTAGCTGTTGCCCACTGATCACCCCCTACCTTCTTACCCCTCTTGCTGTTTGTCCTCTTTCCTCTTCACCTCCTGGAAGGGCAAAGTGCAATGTTTTAAGCAGTGATGCAAACCGTAGATATCTGGTGGCACCAACACTTGGTCCTTTCTTTCTCTGCATCTCCAGGCTGTGACCTGTCCCTTTCTGAGAACAAGCTGGTGTCCAGCAGCCACTGCTACATCCAGCGTGATGACCAGGGCAAAGTGTGGCTGTATGACAACAGGTATATATAAGTCTTGGAAACACTTCCATAAACAGGCCACACTAGTGGACTCATCTGAGGAGAGGGGTGTGAGAAAGTCAAGCTGGCGAGAAACACAAACTGCTTGGACAAAACATCTCTGTGTGTTTTCTTGATTTTTTTCTGAACCATCAAATTATTTTGTCATATCATGAATGAATCACTGTGAATTCACTGAGAATTAACCAACCAAGATCACTTGCCAGTCAGATGCTGTTGCTTGCTAGTTTGTATGGCCTGCCAGCTTGGCCGTCTTTCCACACCCCTCTTCTCAGATGAGTCCACTAGTTTGTTCAGTTTATGGAAGCCTTTCCTAAATCTCCATGAATAAATGGCATGGAACATCTTAAATAAAATGGTCTGCGAGTCACGTATGCTCATGCCTGCACCTTAGTGATCTCCTTTGATTTGTATCCAGAGTTGACTCCCAAATGCCCTTTGACAAGCTTGGTAGTAAATGAGAAAATACTCAATGGTTTGCTTCAATTACCACAAATTATCACATGTTATTGGTGCTTGAGTGGAGTTGTAAGTGCTTGAAGTAATTTTGACCAAAACTGTGCAACTCATGAAATATGTTTGTCTCAGTGCACCAGTGCATGCGAACCATGCAGCGTGTCCTGGTGGAGTGTCCCTGACTTGCACAATTATGAAATGGAAGCAGTCTTCCAGACATTCTAAAGATTCCAGTGCTGTGATGACATTTCTGAATGATTCTCAGTTACACCCTCATCTTTATATTCTCTTAGATATTTAATGTCCTTTTGATATTTCTTCTTTTACCTCTTTTGAGGTAACTTGTTTACTTTCTTGTTTAGTTATGTGGTTAAAAAAAGGCCATGTGTAGCCTACAAAGCTGATAGGCATCCATCCATCCATCCATCCACCCACCCACCCACCCATCCACCCACGCTTCCATCCATCCGTGCATCCGTCCATCTGTCCGTCCGTCCGTAAGTCCGTGCGTCTGTCCGTCCATTCATCCATCCATCCATCCATCCGTTCACATCAAGAGAATGATAATGATGAATTAGTGACTGGTGCAGAATGATTTGATTATCTTAAAGTTTTGATTTAATTTTGTGAGAAAGCACAGCACACTGCAGAAATGTGCTAGTGCTTGCTGCATTATTTAGCATATGTTTCATTATTCTTTGATGTGCTGTTTGATGTCATGAGACTGAGAGTGACAACATAGATTTTCTGTTGGTTTTCTCCTTCTGTGGTATAGAGTGCACTTATAATGGGGCTTATGCATTGAATAAAACTGTTCTTGGTATATGCACTGCTGGTAGCATTACAGTTTACATGCTCATGAAAATTAGAAACGTTAAGCTCCAGAGATGCAACTTTTGTGAGCACATGCATCATTCTGAGTATTCAAGCCAGTGCCATATTGAATCATTGGTATGAGTGTATCTGGACTGCTTGTCTTGCAGAGAGTCCTATGCTTTGAAAGTAGCACTGTGTGTCTGAAGTCTTCATGTCATTATATCCTTATTCCAAAGAGAATTTCTATTTTAAAACATGATTTACCTTACCCTTGCACTGAAATGGAAGACAGCTGATAGCTCACGGTCCATCAGTAGGCAGCTCTTCAACCTGAACACTCTGTTCTTTTTCAGTACTAATGGAACCCTTATCAACATGTCTGTCAAGCTCACCAAGGGAGAGGTAATATTTTTCGCTTATCCTCCCAGACACATATTTATGACATCAAATATAATTTTATTAGTTTTTTGGTCTTAAAATTGTGTGTGAGTGTGTGTGTGTGTGTGTGCATGTGTGTGCATGTGTGTGTGTGTGTGTGTGTGTGTGTGTGTGTGTGTGTGAGAGAGAGAGAGAGAGAGAGATTTGATTTGCAAAAAACAATGAAAAGTCATTACATAGAAATTTCAATCTCAGTAATAAATACATCAGAGCTAATTAACACCTTCAGTGCACTGTCAATGTGCATAGTACATCATATCTTTGCTGCTGCCAATGTTATGCGAATGGACTTAATGAGTTCCTGTGTACATTGTCTCAGTCTTGTCCATCAGTGCTGTTAACTTGCTCTTTAGCATGAGGAGTTACCTCCCTTTAAAGCAATACAATTCTTTGTAATGTTCGGGTTTATTGCATATATAAAAAAAATTAACAAAAAAAAGGCACTGAAGGAGTTAACGGGGGAGAAAAGTTACATCCCTTACTGAACTTTCAGGCCTTGTGTTTTCTGGTTACATTATAAAACTTTATGTCTCCACACACGTATTCACATCTCTAGCTTATTTAGTGATGTCACAATACATGCAGGGCTGTTGTGTTGTTCCCTATTGTGGGAAGGAATCTGCTGGAGGACAATTATTTCCCAATAATCATGAACTCTGCAAAAATCTGATGATTTCTGTTCAACGGCATGCTGTGCTACTTTAGAAAGCAAGGGAGATTATTCAAGGAACCGAAAATCGCTAATTCACAGTGTTTGTGTGAATTACTTACCTCTCGATGAGTTCCAATTTGCATTCAGAAAATTTTCAACTTTACTATTTCAAAATAATTTAAATTGCATCATACTACAAAATGCATAATTTTTCAATGGCAACTTTGGCATCTTGGAGCACTAACCTGAAATAGCAGGGTCTTTTGAATGGGAAGGGTTGCAACTCTCTCTGCAACTGTTACTGCGATCCACCTTTCATGAACTGCACAATTAAATTTGGGTGTTTCAGTGCAGAGAGCTCAATCATGGAGATGAGTTTTTTGTGGTGTACAAGAAAAACAATGAAGATGTCAGTAAGTGCATATTTTTTTTAATTAGTGCCACATTAAGTACATGCAATAAATTCAATAAGTAAAAATCTATTAACTTATGTGTGTGTAAACATGTGTGTATGTATATCTTCGCAGGTGTGTGTGTGTGTGCATGTTTGTGAGTGCATGTGTGTATGCATATGTGTGTGTGAGTGTGTGTGTGTGAGTGTGTGTGTGTGTGTGTGTGTGTTATGCATGTGTGTATGAGTGCATGTGTGTGTGTGTGTGTGTGTGTGTGTGTGTTAGAAAGAGAGAGAGAGAGAGAGAGAGAGAGAGAGAGAGAGAGAGAGAGAGAGAGAGAGAGAGAGAGAGAGCACACATGAATGAATTTATTGAGTAGGCCACTGGCCCATTTCAAGTGTACAGTGCACATACATTTCAATCAAACAATCCAGGAGAAAATCAATGAGTCCTAGAGCCTCTGTGCCACATTTGAACGCTTTCCACAAATAAATGCTTGTAGATCTTGTTGTTTTCATTTGTTCACTGGACAAAAGGAGTTTTACTGAGTCATTGCTGCTGAAATATATACCTGTAATTATGGAACATTCCCTCAAGCAATGCAAATCAGACACAATGTGATAATAACACTTCTCATGGGTATACAAATTAATAATTCCAATCCTATCTAGATCATATTGTTCAGTTCCATATTATGTTTTGAAAACTTTGTAGAACTACAAGGAATAAATACTACTGTTCCTAAACTGACCTTTCCAATCAGTAAGGAATCTAACAATGAGAGAGAGAGAGAGAGAGAGAGAGAGAGAGAGAGAGAGAGAGAGAGAGAGAGAGAGAGAGAGAGAGAGAGAGAGAGAGAGGGTGGTGGTGGTGGTGGTGGTGGGGTTGGCCACATACAGGATGCACTTGTGCACATGCTGTTGTACTTGTACATTATTCATTTTCATGGGCATAACATAAACACCTTATGCAAGCTGGAATTTAGTGTATCTGTCAGATGTATATTGTTTCTTTGTTTTGTGTCTTAAAGCTTCACTGTATTCATTATAACTATCACTGTATTGGCTGATTCCCTTGAAAGTGAGCATGCTTAGATTGTAAATGGGAGCATTTACAATCAAGCATTGGAAACAAATTTTGAAATACAGCTTACCTGTATTCCTTGACAAACAGCAACTGATACAAGTGCAATGCGCCTCTTATCCAGCGTGAGTGACTCTGAGGTTGATCAGAATATACAGCAATACTTTTGATGATCATGTGATGAAAAGGCTGGTAGTCCACATACTGATCCATGCTTTCCTTGTAGACGTGGGATATATGTTCCAAGACATTGCCAAACTTCAGGAGGAGGAGAACTCTGAGAATGAGGCAACGCAGGAGTACTCTGCCAACCAGACAGTTTTTGGTAGGCACTTGCCTCAAGGTTGTCATGTTCATGTCTTGCGGAAATGATGGTTTCTTATGCTTAGACTGTCAAAATCTGTTCTGTTAATGTCAACATTAATGTAGATACGCAATATATTTTCTTTTTTCTTGCACTCTAATTTCTTATATAAGTTATTTTTGAAAATCTGGAAAACAAGTGTTTTCACCACGAGACTGCCTTTAGTACACACTGACCTGAATGTTTTATCATATTGATTTTTAAAAACCCAACAAATTAACAAATCAAGCATGTTGACCTTCAGACTGACTAGTAAGTCCTGATGTTCATGTTATCACCTTTCAGTTTTCCTAAGACGAACATGAAAAATGTTTGACTACTTGACTGCTTTAGGTAAGCATGCAATTATCTGAAAGCCACCAACTGGATGTGTGTATTTCAGATGAAGAGGTGAATGTTGCTGAGTCTCCAACAAGTCGAAAGAGGACCAGGGTGAGCCATGCAATGAATTTCTTTCTCTTTAATTTCTTTAGCTCCTGATATAATTGCCAATAGGTTTAAGTATTTCCCAGCACTTGCTGGAAAGTAATATCTCTATAATGCACATCTTAAAATAAAACCTCTTCTGAGCCAAAATGCCAGTGTGTTTGCCATGCTTATCCCAAGGCTTACCCTTTTTTTTGGGGAGGGGGGGGGGGGGGGGGGGTTGGGGGGAAAGGATTGACAACATCTCTACTGCTGCTACATCACTCTGTCATTATCATCCTTGCCAAGAGCCATTTCTACGGTTTTCCTGTGCACACTGAACTTTTCCCCCATACACTAGTTACAGAGTGACTCAGAAGATGAGGAACCCAAGTCCAAGCATGCCAAGGAGTCAACAGACTCCAGCCAGGCCACCCTGCCATTTCTCAGCTTTCCTGATGAGGCCACTACCGGCAAGGCTGTGCAGAGGGCATCCAACTCCTCAGTCCCCGAGGATGACAGGGACCGTGGAGGCAAAGCTGAGGGAGGCAGGGAAGACGGGAGTGAGTTGACAGTGGCCTCTCTCTGTCATTAAATCTTAAGATTCTGTACCACCTATTAACGCCCATCCTGCTCATTCCTGTACCACCCATAGCCACCCACCCCACATGGCTGTTATTTGACTGATTTTTTTTCCTACAAATTGCATAATCTTCACAGGACTGGAGAATGGAACACGTGAGTGACTTACAGGACCTTAACAGAACTTTAACACAGTAACCTCAGCTGAGGCTCAGTAAAGATTGGGTTTTGGATTTGACACCTGGATCAATGCTTTGAACACTCAGTAATCTGTAGATCTCTGTGTCATTCCATCCCCCAAATTCATTTATTCTTTGCTCATCTTTTTTAAAATAGACTGCATAATGTTTTTAGAATATTGATTTTGGAGTGCTAAATAGGAGATTTGTGTGATAGGTGTTATCTTGCCACAAGTTAACATACATAGTTCCTCTCCTAGCCTTTTTAAGAAATTGCATCTAAAGCTGTGAGTTATAATGTGCTTTGTCTCAACAAATGAATATATATAAGTCTCAGCTGATGCTGTGCTGTCATCTGACCTGAGAGGTAGTTGCAGCAAGTACTAGAGAGAAATATACTGGTTTTTCACACAGAGTTTCTGTCTTTTGCAAAGGAGGTAGTTGTATGAAGTACTAGATAGCAATCTATCTGCTTTTCTAACAAAGTTTTCTGTCTGTTGCAGAGGAGAAGGGGGGTGGGACAAAATCAGACAAGACACAGCCAGAGGAGAAGGATGCCATTGCTGAGGCACTGGTCTGCATCATCTGCCAGGAGATTATGCATGACTGCATCAGGTGGGCTGTGTACAAATATGTGTGTGTGATCAGGATTGTGGGTGTACAGGTTACCAGTGTTATAATCTCTAATGCTCTTGAATTTACCATCATCAAAACTGACAATTAAAACGTGCAGTCTGTAGTGACTAGGAGTTGGAGTCAGTGCCAAAACTTTGCACCTTTGTCCACTTGTTATGTCCAAGGATAATCCAATCCAAAATATTTTGCGTTTTGCTAGTAGAGCTTGAGGTAATTATTATATATATAAATGCAAATCGCTAATTGAAAAACAAGGCAGTGTATGAAGATAATTTTACAGTTATTTTTACTAAGTTTTGTTTCATGTGTGTGTGTGTGTGTGTGTGTGCGCGTGTATGCGTGTGAGAGAGAGTATGTATATGTGTGTGTGTATGTGTATGTGTGATTGTGCATGTGTGTTTGTGTGCATGCATGCATGCATGATTCCCAACATACATACTGATTTCTTTCAGTCTTCAGCCATGCATGCATTCCTTCTGCTCCGGCTGCTACTCAGACTGGATGGGGCGGTCTGATGAATGTCCCTCAGTGAGTTGGCCTTTCCCTCTATCCCAGTCTGAGTGGATATGGAATTTGTCATGTTGCTTCACATTTCTTTTTTTTCCTTCTTAATATATATTATTATGTAGAAGAATAAAATTATATATATATATAAAACACTAAAACTTGGGTGCACTGTAAATTAAACTATTTGCCTTTAGAAAAAATTGTGATGTTAATTTTACCACAAGTGAATATCTTCCATTTTGCTCTTTAAAAAAAATGCACATTCTACTTAGTGATTTGTAGAAGCATCCTGTGGTTCCAAAGGAGCTAGCTGTGGCTCACCAGGGAGGGGCATCTGGTTTGACAGGATGGGACTAGATGGGAACATGGGCACAACTTGTCAAGGGTCTCAGTGATCAGTGGTCAGAGCACTCAGATGTTCACTGGGAGGTCTTGGGTTAGGTCAAACTTCCCCTGTCCCTTGCAGGGTATCCAGCTTTGCATTTGGGGGAGGGGGGGGGGGGGTAAGGGGGGGGGGATGTGTGGAAGAAAAAATGGTTGTGGATAAGGTAACAAGGCTGAAAAAACTGTGGTCAGATAAGTTGGCTTGAACTCAATTTTTTCTTCTTTTTCTTTATAACTAGAGGCCAGATCAACCGTAAACCAAACTTCCTGTCACTAAAAACACCTTTTATAACTTAAGTAGTGGCTTCCCTGAGTGCTCATAGGGCTTGGTAGATGGCACAGCATTAAGTTTCATGGTTTACCATCTTTTTTCTCTTTTTTTTTTCATTGAAAAATAAATAAATTAGTCAGCAGAAGAAAATAGGGTTAGTCAGTTCCCATAACCACAGCGTTTTCTCTCTCTCTCTCTATTTTTTGCCTTAGGAACTAGTGTGACTTGATGAGATGTGGGAAATGGGTCCTCAGTCTATCTATAGAAATTGGAAAGTTGTTATCCATAAATGTGATGATATGGCCTTTGCAGTGCCGAATGAAGGTGGAGAGAATCAACAAAAATCACATTGTCAACAATCTGGTGGAGGCCTATTTATTGGAGCATCCAGGTAACCCTTTTGTTCTTATCCTGAAAGTTGGGTATTATTGCTCAGGGTTGGGTGCTATAGAAGAAATAAAAGATTCTTGATGCTGTCAACTCTGCTTGTCCATATAGATACTCTCTCATTAAGAGATTTTCACAACTGCATGCTGGGATGAATAAGTATGTTAAATTGTTACAGAATTATAATTTACACCCAAGTATGAGCCTTCACGCTTACGATGAAAACTGCATGACTTTGGAGGAAATACACAGTATGAATGTCATGGATGTGAAATTATTATAGAACAGTTTTACATTTCAAGTCACTGTAGGCATTCAGTGGGAACACCGATCTGGGGGTTCTACTACCATGTTCATAACTACTATGTAAAACAAACAACAACAACAACAATAACAACAATCCAGAAAATTATGTTATTGAGGCATTTTATCCATCTGTAACAATGAAATGGGCAGCAATGAAGTAGTAGGCTGTATAGTTTGAAGAGCTGATTGCATAGATCTACGAATCGGTGTTCATGATTCTCATTCAAATACAGACAAACGACGATCTGAAGAGGATTTGAAGGAGCTGGATGCTAAAAACAAGATTACCAGAGACATGGTATGAAAGCTATGCACTGTTGAGTAGTTTTCTAAGATCACTTGCTTGCATAAATTCTGTTCATGATGAATCATAATGTGACAAGAACTGATGCTACCTGGCACGGCCTCTTTCTACAGCTCGTTTTCACTGTCATAACTACTATTAATGAAGTTTATTAAGCAATGCATGGCAATCAGCAAAGCAGGTGGAAATGTGCTGCATATTTCTGAGTACAGAAGTATTTGTATGGTGCATGTCAAACGCTTTGTAAAGATCTTTGGCCAATGATGGTCATGGAGACAAGAAAATTTACTTGCATCAGTTTATTTGGGCTTAATGATGCCAAGCACAGATGGGCTGACAGATGCTCTTTGTTAGCACTGGTGCATTATATGCTTAGCCTTCTTAACTCTTTTCCAGCCTGTCTCCCCCATTTTCTTGCCAAGCATGAATGTTGCTGAGGAAAATTCCTTGTCAAAGTAGTTAAGATTTATTAATCCTTCGGCATGTGCCTACTTTTTTTCAACATGCTTAATTATTTGTCTATGCAAAAACAAATTAAAAAGAATAATGCATTTTTTTAATCATTCCATTTGGAATGAATTAAAGGATGAGAGTTAATCATGAAGTGTTTGTTGTGTTGGTAATCTATAGCCCTGGGCAGCAACACCCTATATATTGCACCTATAGCTTGTAGTTGTACTATTCCAAGATAGCATAGCATTTTGTAAAGCCTAGCTTTGCCCTTGAGATATTTGCTGTGGCAATAATTTGATCATCAATCTTGCTTTCAGCTGTACCCAAAGAATGCACGCCAACAATCAGTGAGCAGTGAAGATTACTCAGATTCTGACATAGATGACGAAACAGACAGCGAATCTGAACAAGCAGTGTAAGTCAGGCTTGGGGCAGAATGTCTTTCTTCCAAGTGTCCCCTTTATTAACAGGGTCTGATTATGCTTGTTGTGTCAGCTAGTATTAAAATGTAGTATATAAAATGGTAAAGATGATAATGATTAAAAAAATGTCTGGCAGTCCAAAGTATTTCACCACAAATTTGGAGAACACTTACCCTTTCTCTGTTTGAGAGCAGAACAAATATAAATTTGTAATGTGATTTTTAACATCTGTTTTGTATAGAATATATGATGTGCCACTTGATATGTTTTATTGACTAACCGATAATCCTAAATCCTTTTGTCTTTTAACTGAACTTTCCCTTGGTGTGGAGAAATGAATCTGCTATAATTAAAAAAACATGTGAATAGTGTTGAGTTGCGATATAGTTGTATCTTTGATTTTGTTTTTCAGTGCTGCCTATGGTCCAATGTTGGGTGGAAATCTTTTTGGATTTGGAACTCCAGTGTTTGGGAATCTTGGGTGAGATTATATCCCCCTTTATTTTCCCTTGGAGAAGTCTTGTCATTTCTCTGTCTGAAAAGAATGAGGAAACTTGATGTCTGAAGGATGGAATGACCTTCTGTTGTTTGACTGGACGGCAGTGCTGGCAACCGTTGATAGAGCAAGACTTGCCAGCCTCCCATTCATATCGTGTTAACCCTGATAGATTTTAGTAACAGATGTTTCACCGATCCATACACATAATAGTTACATTTTGGTTTTTCTGTACATGTAATGTGATCCTGCTTACCTGTCCTTATGAAATTCATTGATGAAATCAGAGCAGATTGACAGAATGATAGGAAATTATTTGATAATTAATGGTAGTGTTTCTTTGCAATTTTAAAGCAGTTACATAAATCAGGTTTAAGATATGAATTAGAAGGTAAAGATAATGGCAAATTTATTAATTTTATTTGAAGAATTATTACCCAGATCGGAGACTTAAACTGCTGTTCACTTTCCCCAGTACCACACCCCACCCTCCCCATCATACCCATACCATTTTTGCCACTTAACGAAGGTGTGGGCTTCTGCCGTCACTTTTCCTTCTCCAACTCATTGTCCTAAATTTAGCAACTATGTCAGGTAGAGCAATCAACACTACCCCAAGGACTTAACCTGATTGCTAAATTTAGAACAGTGAGTCTGAGGGGTGAAAAATGAGAGGGAGCAGCTGGGGGTGAGCTGACAGCAAGGTCAGTAAGGGAACGACAGCAAGGTCAGTAAGGGAATGACAGCAAGGTCAGTAAGGGAATGACAGCAAGGTCAGTAAGGGAATGACAGCAAGGTCAGTAAGGGAACGACAGCAAGGTCAGTAAGGGAACGACAGCAAGGTCAGTAAGGGAACGACAGCAAGGTCAGTAAGGGAATTACAGCAAAGGGTGTAGAGGTGATATGGAACATTATACATTAATAAGGAGCAAAAGGATTGGCAGTCAGACCAATAACAACATTGTGGGCACAGTTGTCACTGCTACAGTAGCACAGACACTGGAAACTGCCATTGTGGATATTGTGGATATTGTCTGTCTGTTTGGCATTAGTAAGGAGTTGTGTCCTTTGATTTGCTTTGCTTTGCTGCTGCTGCTGAAATATTAAGTCATGTGTGATTTATTTAGAAAAGATATTACTATTGTATTATCATATATTTGCATTGAAGAGCACACCGAACTGTGTGTCGCCAGTGTCCCAACTATGTAGAACCTCCCACTCCTGCCCCCCCTGCTGCACCTGGGGCTGGTGCCACTACAGCAACAGGTGAGATACCATACACACACGTCACACCCCCTCCCCACCCCCCACCCCCCAAACACATGCACACACACACATGCGCGCACACACACATGCACACACATACATGCATGCATGCACATACACACACACACATGCACACACAGATGCCAACATACACACACATACATACACATTCATGCACACATACACACATGCATGCACACATATACACACACACATAAATGTACACTCATACACACATATATGCATACACACATACACACACATGCATGCAAACGCATGCACACACACACACATTCACATGTGCACACTAACAATTGCATGCATTCATGCACATACACACATGTATATACACATGTACACACACTCACACATATGCATGCATTTATACACATGCAGATACATTCATTTGCACGCATGCACACACACACACTCCACACACACACTCCACACACACACACACACACACACACACACACACACACACACATATATATATAGATATGTGGATATACAGATGGATGGATGGATGGATAGTTGGGTGGATGGGTGGTAGGGTGGATGAATGGATGGACAAGTTGTTTGTTTGAATGATGGAAAGATTGAGAGATGGACAGGCAGATGGATGGATACACAGATGAATGAAAAGGACAGACAGACTTGCCTTTACTTACTAAGCAAACAGATGAATGGATTTCAGGTGTGCAGTCTGCGGGAACTGGGACAACTGACGCAATAGCCACTGTTCTATTGCCTAAGTTTTTCTTCCCTCTCAAACTCTCTCCACTGTTTGTCCTGCCAGTGTAACATCTTCTGCCTCACACACATAACACACACCACACACACTCACACACACACACACCACACACTCACACACATAACACACACCACACACTTACACACTCACACACACACACACAAACACACACTTAATTTGGTTTCTAAAGAAGGCAGCATCAAATAAGTATCTTTCCTGGTTTGATTGATATGTTTTGTTTTCAGACCAGCCCTCTGTAAGTGGGGAGTCCAGCACAGCAAACCCTGATGGAAAGCGCATGCCGACGCCTCCCCAATACCATTGTCATGCAAACCAGAACCATGTGCTGTGCCAGTGCTGTCTCCATCCCATGCCTGACAGGAGGGGCGAACTGCTTCCTGTCCTTGATGGCCCCAAGCAGCAGTGTACGCACATGTTGCCCTCTTTAGCATGTCTCTCCATTTCCCTCTTTTTCGGTCATGCTCCATCCTCATCCTATCCCTTCTCATCACTCCCAACCCCGTGCACTGCTCTCCATCAAAACCTCCACCCCAATTTGACAGTTCTCTGCTGCTTTTCCCTCTACTAGCACAGGGGTTACTGTGCTCACCCACTGTTAATTGCAGCAAGCAGTGGCAATGTTTGAAGCTGTGCAGATTCTGGAGTTGCATTCTTTGCAAAGTATTTCACTCACTTTGCCTCCCCCCACTCTGGAGGAAAACCAGACAGCTGCGAGGGTAGGGATGGGACTTTGTAGTGGAGTTAGCAGTTGCATGTCAGCATCAGGTTGGATATGTGGTCATGTTAGCATCAGGTTGAATATGTGGCCTTGAGCCAGCATCAGGTTGGATATGTGGCATTGAGTCAGCATCAGGTTGGATATGTGGCCTAGTCAGCATCAGGTTGGATATGTGGCCATGTCAGCATCAGGTTGGATATGTGACCTTGAGTCAGCATCAGGTTGGATATGTGGCCTTGAGTCAGCATCAGGTTGGATATGTGGCCATGTCAGCATCAGGTTGGATATGTGGCATTGAGTCAGCATCATGTTGGATATGTGGCCATGTCAGCATCGGGTTGGATATGTGGCCATGTCAGCATCAGGTTGGATACGTGGCCATGTCAGCATCAGGTTGGATATGTCACCATGTCAGCATCAGGTTGGATATGTCACCATGTCAGCATCAGGTTGGATATGTGGCACTGAGTCAGCATCAGGTTGGATATGTGGCATTGAGTCAGCATCAGGTTGGATATGTGGCCATGTCAGCATCAGGTTGGATATGTGGCATTGAGTCAGCATCAGGTTGGATATGTGGCCATGTCAGCATCAGGTTGGATATGTCACCATGTCAGCATCAGGTTGGATATGTGGCATTGAGTCAGCATCAGGTTGGATATGTGGCCATGTCAGCATCAGGTTGGATATGTGGCATTGAGTCAGCATCAGGTTGGATACGTGGCCATGTCAGCATCAGGTTGGATACGTGGCCATGTCAGCATCAGGTTGGATATGTCACCATGTCAGCATCAGGTTGGATATGTGGCC
Source organism: Theodoxus fluviatilis (assembly GCA_034096865.1). NCBI lineage: Eukaryota > Metazoa > Mollusca > Gastropoda > Cycloneritida > Neritidae > Theodoxus > Theodoxus fluviatilis. Next base: position 246,892 of record JAWQFJ010002788.1, read on the forward strand.
ATGTCAGCATCAGGTTGGATATGTGGCATTGAGTCAGCATCAGGTTGGATATGTGGCATTGAGTCAGCATCAGGTTGGATATGTGGCCTTGAGTCAGCATCAGGTTGGATATGTGGCCATGTCAGCATCAGGTTGGATATGTGGCCATGTCAGCATCAGGTTGGATATGTGGCCATGTCAGCATCAGGTTGGATATGTGGCATTGAGTCAGCATCAGGTTGGATATGTGGCCTTGAGTCAGCATCAGGTTGGATATGTGGCATTGAGTCAGCATCAGGTTGGATATGTGGCCATGTCAGCATCAGGTTGGATATGTGGCCATGTCAGCATCAGGTTGGATATGTGGCATTGAGTCAGCATCAGGTTGGATACGTGGCCATGTCAGCATCAGGTTGGATACGTGGCAATGTCAGCATCAGGTTGGATATGTGGCCATGAGTCAGCATCAGGTTGGATATGTGGCCATGTCAGCATCAGGTTGGATATGTCACCATGTCAGCATCAGGTTGGATATGTCACCATGTCAGCATCAGGTTGGATATGTGGCATTGAGTCAGCATCAGGTTGGATATGTGGCATTGAGTCAGCATCAGGTTGGATATGTGGCCATGTCAGCATCAGGTTGGATATGTGGCCTTGAGCCAGCATCAGGTTGGATATGTGGCCTTGAGTCAGCATCAGGTTGGATATGTGGCCATGTCAGCATCAGGTTGGATATGTGGCCATGTCAGCATCAGGTTGGATATGTGGTCATGTCAGCATCAGGTTGGATATGTGGCCTTGAGTCAGCATCAGGTTGGATATGTGGCCTTGAGTCAGCATCAGGTTGGATATGTGGCCTTGAGTCAGCATCAGGTTGGATATGTGGTCATGTTAGCATCAGGTTGAATATGTGGCCTTGTCAGCATCAGGTTGGATATGTGGCATTGAGTCAGCATCAGGTTGGATATGTGGCCATGTCAGCATCAGGTTGGATATGTGGCCATGTCAGCATCAGGTTGGATATGTGGCCTTGAGTCAGCATCAGGTTGGATATGTGGCCTTGAGTCAGCATCAGGTTGGATATGTTGCATTGAGTCAGCATCAAGTTGGATATGTGGCCTTGAGTCAGCATCAGGTTGGATATGTGGCCATGTCAGCATCAGGTTGGATATGTGGCCATGTCAGCATCAGGTTGGATATGTGGCCTTGAGTCAGCATCAGGCTGGATATGTGGCCATGTCAGCATCATGTTGGATATGTGGCCATGTCAGCATCAGGTTGGATATGTGGCCATGTCAGCATCAGGTTGGCTATGTGGCCATGTCAGCATCAGGTTGGATATGTGGCCATGTCAGCATCAGGTTGGATATGTGGCCATGTCAGCATCAGGTTGGATATGTGGCCTTGAGTCAGCATCAGGCTGGATATGTGGCCATGTCAGCATCAGGTTGGATATGTGGCCTTGAGTCAGCATCAGGTTGGATATTTGGCCTTGTCAGCATCAGGTTGGATATGTGGCCATGTCAGCATCAGGTTGGATATGTGGCCATGTCAGCATCAGGTTGGATATGTGGCCTTGAGTCAGCATCAGGTTGGATATGTGGCCTTGAGTCAGCATCAGGTTGGATATGTGGCCATGTCAGCATCAGGTTGGATATGTGGCCTTGTCAGCATCAGGTTGGATATGTGGCCATGTCAGCATCAGGTTGGATATGTGGCCTTGTCAGCATCAGGTTGGATATGTGGCCTTGAGTCAGCATCAGGTTGGATATGTGGCATTGAGTCAGCATCAGGTTGGATATGTGGCATTGAGTCAGCATCAGGTTGGATATGTGGCCTTGAGTCAGCATCAGGTTGGATATGTGGCCATGTCAGCATCAGGTTGGATATGTGGCCATGTCAGCATCAGGTTGGATATGTGGCCATTTCAGCATCAGGTTGGATATGTGGCCTTGTCAGCATCAGGTTGGATATGTGGCCTTGAGTCAGCATCAGGTTGGATATGTGGCCTTGAGTCAGCATCAGGTTGGATATGTGGCCATGTCAGCATCAGGTTGGATATGTGGCCATGTCATCATCAGGTTGGATATGTGGCCTTGAGTCAGCATCAGGTTGGATATGTGGCCATGTCAGCATCAGGTTGGATATGTGGCCTTGAGTCAGCATCAGGTTGGATATGTGGCCTTGTGCCAGCATCAGGTTGGATATGTGGCCATGTCAGCATCAGGTTGGATATGTGGCCATGTCAGCATCAGGTTGGATATGTGGCCTTGAGCCAGCATCAGGTTGGATATGTGGCCATGTCACCATCAGGTTGGATATGTGGCCTTGAGTCAGCATCAGGTTGGATATGTGGCCTTGTCAGCATCAGGTTGGATATGTGGCATTGAGTCAGCATCAGGTTGGATATGTGGCCTTGTCAGCATCAGGTTGGATATGTGGCCATGTCAGCATCAGGTTGGATATGTGGCATTGTCAGCATCAGGTTGGATATGTGGCATTGAGTGAGCATCAGGTTGGATATGTGGCCATGAGTCAGCATCAGGTTGGATATGTGGCCATGTCAGCATCAGATTGGATATGTGGTCATGTCAGCATCAGGTTGGATATGTGGCCTTGAGTCAGCATCAGGTTGGATATGTGGCCTTGAGTCAGCATCAGGTTGGATATGTGGCCTTGAGTCAGCATCAGGTTGGATATGTGGTCATGTCAGCATCAGGTTGGATATGTGGCCTTGAGCCAGCATCAGGTTGGATATGTGGCCTTGTCAGCATCAGGTTGGATATGTGGCCTTGTCAGCATCAGGTTGGATACGTGGCCATGTCAGCATCAGGTTGGATATGTGGCCATGTCAGCATCAGGTTGGATATGTGGCCTTGAGTCAGCATCAGGTTGGATATGTGGCCATGTCAGCATCAGGTTGGATATGCGGCCATGTCAGCATCAGGTTGGATATGTGGCCATGTCAGCATCAGGGTGGATATGTGGCCTTGAGTCAGCATCAGGTTGGATATGTGGCCATGTCAGCATCAGGTTGGATATGTGGCCATGTCAGCATCAGGTTGGATATGTGGCCTTGAGTCAGCATCAGGTTGGATATGTGGCCTTGTCAGCATCAGGTTGGATATGTGGCCTTGAGTCAGCATCAGGTTGGATATGTGGCCTTGAGTCAGCATCAGGTTGGATATGTGGCCATGTCAGCATCAGGTTGGATATGTGGCCATGTCATCATCAGGTTGGATATGTGGCCTTGAGTCAGCATCAGGTTGGATATGTGGCCATGTCAGCATCAGGTTGGATATGTGGCCTTGAGTCAGCATCAGGTTGGATATGTGGCCTTGTGCCAGCATCAGGTTGGATATGTGGCCATGTCAGCATCAGGTTGGATATGTGGCCATGTCAGCATCAGGTTGGATATGTGGCCTTGAGCCAGCATCAGGTTGGATATGTGGCCATGTCACCATCAGGTTGGATATGTGGCCTTGAGTCAGCATCAGGTTGGATATGTGGCCTTGTCAGCATCAGGTTGGATATGTGGCATTGAGTCAGCATCAGGTTGGATATGTGGCCTTGTCAGCATCAGGTTGGATATGTGGCCATGTCAGCATCAGGTTGGATATGTGGCATTGTCAGCATCAGGTTGGATATGTGGCATTGAGTCAGCATCAGGTTGGATATGTGGCCATGAGTCAGCATCAGGTTGGATATGTGGCCATGTCAGCATCAGATTGGATATGTGGTCATGTCAGCATCAGGTTGGATATGTGGCCTTGAGTCAGCATCAGGTTGGATATGTGGCCTTGAGTCAGCATCAGGTTGGATATGTGGCCTTGAGTCAGCATCAGGTTGGATATGTGGTCATGTCAGCATCAGGTTGGATATGTGGCCTTGAGCCAGCATCAGGTTGGATATGTGGCCTTGTCAGCATCAGGTTGGATATGTGGCCTTGTCAGCATCAGGTTGGATATGTGGCCATGTCAGCATCAGGTTGGATATGTGGCCATGTCAGCATCAGGTTGGATATGTGGCCTTGAGTCAGCATCAGGTTGGATATGTGGCCATGTCAGCATCAGGTTGGATATGTGGCCATGTGGCATCAGGTTGGATATGTGGCCATGTCAGCATCAGGGTGGATATGTGGCCTTGAGTCAGCATCAGGTTGGATATGTGGCCATGTCAGCATCAGGTTGGATATGTGGCCATGTCAGCATCAGGTTGGATATGTGGCCTTGAGTCAGCATCAGGTTGGATATGTGGCCATGTCAGCATCAGGTTGGATATGTGGCCTTGAGTCAGCATCAGGTTGGATATGTGGCCTTGAGTCAGCATCAGGTTGGATATGTGGCCATGTCAGCATCAGGTTGGATATGTGGCCTTGTCAGCATCAGGTTGGATATGTGGCCTTGAGTCAGCATCAGGTTGGATATGTGGCCATGTCAGCATCAGGTTGGATATGTGGCCATGTCAGCATCAGGTTGGATATGTGGCCATGTCAGCATCAGGTTGGATATGTGGCCTTGAGTCAGCATCAGGTTGGATATGTGGCCATGTCAGCATCAGGTTGGATATGTGGCCATGTCAGCATCAGGTTGGATATGTGGCCATGTCAGCATCAGGTTGAATATGTGGCAATGTCAGCATTAGTTAGAACGACTTCCAGGGAGTGGAGCTGATACCTGACCAGGTGCATCCTGTTTGTTTTTCACTGTTTGTTGTCAGGTCCCAGTAAAGGGTCATCAAGCTGTGCAGTGATCTGGGGTCAAGTGTACCGTAGTTTGAGACCCACATATATGGATGTTAAGTCACTTTATATAAAACCAGTGCCTTTACCGCTGCTGATTCTGATA
>JAWQFJ010002788.1:256720-314220 GCA_034096865.1 Theodoxus fluviatilis
GTCAGAGAAAATTTTCATGGCCCTCATCTACTCCCAACCATCAAGTATGCTTGTAGTTAATCTTGTAACTTAACTGTTGTTCTATACAGCAAGGAGTCATATGATCATGAAATACTATTTATAGGCAGCTATGAAGTGAAACAAACCACTGTTTGAATATGCACAAGTGTGCATTAGCTTGTTAGATATGCATACTATTTGCTTGCAAGGTAAGCATCATGATTGGTATTGTATATTGTGAAAGCTTTTCAATTCCAGCATTGTAAAAATGAATTTTGCATGTCAATGCAGCAGAGCACGGAGAGCATCCATATGGAGCTGGCAACTTTTGCCTGAGAAACAAATTATCTATACTGTAAAAATGGTTTGGGAGAAATACCTTTTAATTATTAAAATTGACATTAGTCTCACCATGAATGAACAATTTACAATGTCAGTTCAACACTCTTATAAATATTTGAATATTTGTCTATGCATATACTATATGGTGAAATCAAGAAACAGTTCTTGATGACTGCTTCACGTGAAGGCACACTATTTTTCTTGGCATTATAACATTTTTCGTGTAATCATGTTGTTAGCTTGCACTCATCAACCATCCATTTACTTCTGACATATTTTGTTGAGGACTTGTACAAATAGTAGCTCTGGTTTTCAGTATTTATGAGTGAATCGTTGTCAGAATATATTTAAAATGAATGCAAAAAATGGCTTGTGAGATCATCTGTAGGGGAAACTATGAGGACTACACTGAATCAACAGGCCTTTTCCTCCCAGCCTTAACAGACTTCCCACTAATCTCAGGACTGCAGATTCTCTGCCTTAAGGACCAGTCATTTAAAAACAAGCTCCAGTGACTGTGCCACGTCTGGAGAGTGGGGTATGGGGGGATACACAGCTTGTGAAGCACCCTGTAGAGATATGCGTTTCAGAATGGCTCTATATAAATTCAGTCAATATTGTTATTATTTAATGTGATGCCTTGTTGCAAACATCTGTGTAATTGAGTATTTACAACACATTGCCTGCCAATGTACTTACAAAATTGTTTGTGAGAACCCTAATTTCTCGATGATTTTGTAATAAATTTCCATTTTTTTAACATGGGAAACTGTGATGGATGTCACTGTTGTTCTTCTGTTTCATTGTTTTCAGCAGTGCAGACACAGCATATATTCAGTTGTCTTTCATACATGAAGCTGTTGCCTATTGCATGTAATAAAAACTGCTGGCGCTGAACCTCCAGGTTTTGCCGCAACCTCTCGAGAAAAGAGGGGTAAAAACACAAAAAAACCACAAAAAACAGGTCGGGTTCGAACCAGCAACCTCTCGAAAAAAGAGACTGAGTGGCTGTTCCCAGAGTTGAATGAACTGGCCGCGCGGGTGGACAACCCCCCCCCCCCCCCCCCCTCCCACTCTCTCTCTCTCCCCCACCCCCCACCTAGCCGCCGCTGCTAGGCATTGTTCTGTCAGTTTTGATCACGTCAGAATTTTCGCCATTCCATCAATTGCAATTTCGCCATTCCATCAATTGACACTTTAGGGAGGTACGACCTTAAAAACCACTTTCTGTTCAAGCCTCGATTCTGAAAATTTGATACATTCAATCGGACTTAACTTCCAGTTAGTGTGCAAAATCTCAAGGAAATCCGTCCAGTAGTTTTTGAGATATAAGCCGTGGAGTCGGGACAGAGTTTTGAAAATCGGACAGTAATTGTACATTCTACAGCCAATTGAAGTCGACATACATAATTTATCTGTCGGATGTGATGCAAATTTGCTCAAATACCTACTTTTTGTGATGAGAATGGTGTGATGTTGCATGTCAGTTATAAGGCATTGTAAAAACAACCACAGAACACTTTACATTTTGAAAATCGGACAGTAATTGTACATTCTACAGCCAATTGAAGTCGACATACATAATTTATCTGTCGGACGTGATGCAAATACGCTCAAATACCTACTTTTAAGTCATATCTGTAAAGAAACTTGCAGGCTTCATAGCCTGAAAAAAATAGGGTTAATGTACATATATAGTACAACACATTCTGTTAATTTGAGCTGCTTCTATGGAACAGGTAGCATTATACAGCTTCTCAAAATCAGCCTATCGTGAAATTTGACAAAAATGACATAATAACGTCTGAATGTTTACCGTATTTAACAAGGCATATCTCTGGTTCTATTAAAGATAGAAACAAACTGTTTTTTGTGTTGTGTTTGTATTTTTGTCCTCTTCAATTATTGACTATTTTTAATGTACTTACTAAAAAATCTATTTCTGACCTGCCAGTACCTAGACAGACACACACACACACACAGACAGACAGACAGACAGACAGATAAAGTCTGTAGGACCTCCAGTAAACCTGGAGGGATAAACATTCTCTATAAGGCAAGACAAAAAAGTTGTGGTAAGTCTCCGGAATGATCCTTTTTTTCTGTGATCCTTAACTTTTTTTCTTTTGTGAAAAGAAAAGAAAAGAAATTGACAATAATTAATTAAGGAATTACGTGTTGTCCCATCTTCCCTGCCCTTTGAGCACTTGGGGAATCCACTATTTAAGTAAACAATAACTATAAGTGTTTTAAGTGAAAGAGAAATTTAGATTTGTGCTCAATCTGGCCTCTTCTATACTACTGTAGAGGAAAAATAAAAATAAAAAGTTCAGGCCAGCCTATTAACCCTATTGTATCAAGCCATGTTGCCCAAACCACAGCTACTTTTCCTTTGTCCTCAATTTTGGTGTGTGAAGTCCATTTGCATACTCACCATTTACTTCTAAAGGCATTTTATCCCTGTTGGTGTTAGGCCCCCATACTTCCTTTTATCCCTCCATGACTCATATGACTTGTCAGCTTCCAAGTAGTGCACCTAGCAATGTCCAAGCTTGGTGGGTTAGTAATGGAAGTTTACCAAGATGTCGATTACACTGCCATGCTACTTGCATGTGACTGCCAAAAAGTTGTCTGAGCCAATGTAGAGTTTGTTCCAAGGACAGAGATTAGGGTACAACATGTAGTAACAAATTATGTAGCACTGCCCTCATGATGAGCCTGCAGATTGCATTTCCTTGTCAAAAGTTGTAGATTTTCATTGAAGACGTGTGGGCTTTGCCTGCTACACCAGTGCAAAGATGTGCAAGATGTCAGAAGTATGGAATAAGTCAACAGTGACCAGAGATGGAAATGAGAGAAAAGAGAGGGAGAGGTGAAGGTGTTTAAACTGTAATGATTGTGTAGTTCTGTCCTGTGGGTGTGTTTGTATCAGTTAATATGTCTTATGTGTAACAAGTGATTGTGTTGAAAAACATGGAATGATATAGACAAAGGCAAATGGGAGAGACAAAATTATGAGAGTCTGAAAAATGTGAAGGTATTTAGTGAGTGATGTAAAGGTAAATTCTTCCTACTCTGTAACACGAGTATGCAAAAACGTCAGGGTAGACTTTGTAAAGCACAAAAGGTTTCACAGCACTCTTTGCACTTTCCTGATTTATTCGCAGTCAAGGGTCTTCTAGAAGGTTATTCCGAGTTATTTGCATTATGTCAATGGTCTTCTAGAAGGTTACATGATTTAAAGATGCAAGTGTCTAAACACAAACACATATATACACTCTTTCAAATGATATATTAACCGTTAAAATCACCCTACATTGATACTCCCGAAAGAAAAAGACTGGTAAGAATCTTATGAAGGCAATGATGTCCATTTGGTCAGGGTCCGTATCCAGAACGTCGAGTTATTTTAACCCGATTTATCTCCAAACTCAGACGATTCCAACTGTCTGTTCCGCTCTCCCTTGGCTGGAAACCAGTATAGATAGCAAAGCGCAATCTAGGATCCTCTGACGAGTGTACCTTATCTAACCGATCAAAATAACCCGGGGTTAGAGGATACCGAGTGTTAAAAAGATAAATCGCCGTTATGGATACGGGCCCAGATCAACACACCATCTCCAAAGTATGCTTTTATTTCAAGCAACGGCAGCATTAACAAAGTTTCTAAAAATTGCACTTTCATCAACCACATGATAGAAAAGAAAGTATACATGAATCTCCAAATTTAACTTGCTCTCTTGCTGTGAACCAATATTGATTTATCAGTGTGGCAATGTCTCTTCTGGATATATTCTTTGTTATAACAAATTTCAAATATGTTTTCACACCAAAGTAGCATCATGGACACATGTAAAAGGTACAATAATAAATATTATTTATAAAAATGAGAAAATCAATTCTAAACACAGCAGTGCGCAAACTTTCTGTATTTTCTGATGTTGTCCATGATGGGCAAATGTATATACTGACAAGGTACAAGCACTTCACTTACTTATAAAATAATGATAATGACAATGACTCATAATGACAATGACTCGGTACACTGTACAGAGTTGGATTTTCATATCTTTGATTCTTTCCATGTCAAATCACAAACTTGTTATGTCAGAAAGACAGCAGTAATTCTTTCACTTCTGCAGCATCCATGTGATGCCAACTCTGTATGGTTATACATTCTTTACTGGTATTCAAATCGCATGCAAATGCAGTCAACAGCTCATGAAAGTAAACACAACAAGGAGGGCAAAGCCCATACGACTCACATGCTTGACCTTGACCTTTATATGACCTTGACCTTAAAGGTCAAGGTCAAACAACTAAACCTACCAATGACATCATACACAAAGAAATGCTTTACACATTTTTCCTACCAAAATACATGTGACCTTGACCCAAGGTCAAGGTCATCCAAGGTCATGCAACACAAAGCTGTTAATTCAAGACATAGGAAGCACAATGGTGCTTATTGGCACTTTCTACCATGAGATATAGTCACTTTTAGTGGTTCACTACCCCATTTTGGTCACATTTCATAAGGGTCAAAGTGACCTTGACCTTGATGATATGTGAACAAATGTGTCTCATGATGAAAGTATAACATGTGCCCCACATAATTATTAAGTTTGAAACAGTTATCTTCCATAGTTCAGGGTCAAGGTCACTTCAAAATATGTATACAATCCAACTTTGAAGAGCTCCTGTGACCTTGACCTTGAAGCAAGGTCAACCAAACTGGTATCAAAAGATAGGGCTTGCTTTGACCTATATACCACTTGTAGCTAAGGTCGCCATTCTCAATAATGTGGGAGAAAATTGGGAAAATGTGAAAAATGACTGTTTTTGAGACCACATTTATGGCTCCTGTGACCTTGACCTTGAAGCAAGGTCAAGTCACTATGTATGTTTTTTGAGGCCTTGTCATCATACACCATCATGCCACATTTGGTGATCCAACGTTTAAGTTTTTTACGCCCGGACGGACGGACGGACGGACGGACGAAACGGCTCAGTACATAGACTCACTTTTGCTTCGCATGTGAGTCAAAAAGCTCCAATATGCTGAACATATATTATTAGTCTCATTGTATTTAGCCAACCTGGTAAAAGCCATGAAATTTCACTCCAAAAAGACAAATGTACTCTACATTTTGTATTGAGATACTGCATATAATATTGCAGTCCTTGTCACCAAAACACTAGGACAAAGGTAAATTGACAATGAATACTGCACAGAAACCTGGTCCACAGAAGAGACACTTTATACTGCTTCTCTGGACTGTTTTATTCTCCAACAATGTTTCATCAACAACGTGTAAGACAGACATCTAATAGTTATTAAAAAATACTTATAGAAACACAATTTTTTTAAGTGCATGATTGATAATGATATGTAGAATAAGAGATCAGTCTTGTTTTACTGTGTCAATAAACTGTGTAGCAAACTGAAGACTTTATTGTTACCATGGGTACAGCTGCTATTCAAACATTCATATTTAACCGGTCAATCTTTTTACCGGAATCCACTGGAATCCACCGGAATCCAACCGGAATGCACCGGAATCCACAGGAATCCACCAGAATCAAGCGTGGAATCAGTGGATTTCGGTAAATAAATAATTAAATACCCAAATCCGCCGATTTTGATATTTATTTATTGGAATACAGTGGATTTCGGTATTTACAATCTAAACATTGAAATCCGCGGATTTCGGTATTTAAAAAAGATCAAAGTACCGAAATCCAAAAATATGGATTTCGTGGCAATTTCGGACATTAATTCTTTATTTCCCGAAATCCACATATCAAGGTCAAGGTCATCCAAGGTCATGCAACACAAAGCTGTTAATTCAAGACAGGAAGCACAATGGTGCTTATTGGCACTTTCTACCATGAGATATGGTCACTTTTAGTGGTTCACTACCCCATTTTGGGCACATTTCATAAGGGTCAAAGTGACCTTGACCTTGATGATATGTGACCAAATGTGTCTCATGATCAAAGTATAACATGTGTACTACAATGTTATGAAGATTGGAAGAGTTATCTTCCATAGTTCAGGGTCAAGGTCATTTCAAAATATGTATACAATTCAAATTTAAAGAGCTCCTGTGACCTTGACGCAAGGTCAACCAAACTGGTATTAAAAGATAGGGATTACTTTGCCCCATATACCATATATAGGTCAGGTATCCAATCTCAAAAACTTCTGAGAAAATTGGGAAAATGTGAAAAATGGCTGTTTTTTAACATTTACGGCCCCTGCGACCTTGACCTTCAAGCAAGATCAAGTCACTATGTATGTTTTTGTACGCCTTGTCATCATACACCATCATGCCAAATTTGGTGTTGATAGACTTAATAGTCTCCGAGAAAAATCCAACGTTAAAGTTTTTTATGGACGGCAGGACGCTCGGACGCCCGGACGGAGGACACGGGTGACCTAGTATGAAAGTATAACATATGTACTACATTGTTATGAAGTTTGGAAGAGTTAGTTTCCATAGTTCGGGGTCAAGGTCACTTCAAAATATGTATACAATCCAACTTTAAAGAGCTCCTGTGACCTTGACCTTGAAGCAAGGTCAAGTCACCATGTATGTTTTTGTACGCCTTGTCATCCTACACCATCATGCCAAATTGGGTGTTGATAGACTTAATAGTCTCCGAGAAAAATCCAATGTTAAAGTTTTTTACGGACGACAGGACACCCGGCCGCCCGGCTGCCCGGACGGCCGCCCGGACGGCTGCCCAGGCGCCCAGACGAACGACAATGGTCACCTAGTATGTACTACAATCTTATGAAGTTTGGAAGAGTTATCTTCCATAGTTCAGGGTCAAGGTCACTTCAAAATATGTATACAATCCAACTTTAAAGACCTCCTGTGACCTTGACCTTGAAGCAAGGTCAATCAAACTAGTATCAAAAGATAGGGATTACTTTGCCCTATATACCATATATAGGTCAGGTATCCAATCTCAAAAACTTCAGAGAAAATTGGGAAAATGTGAAAAATTGCTGTTTTTTAGGCAACATTTACAGCCCCTGCGACCTTGACCTTGAAGCAAGGTCAAGTCACTGTGTAAGTTTTTGTACACCTTGTCATCCTACACCATCATGCCAAATTGGGTGTTGATAGACTTAATAGTCTCCAAGAAAAATCCAACGTTTAATTTTTTTACAGACGCCCGCACGCCCGGACGGACGAAAAGGGTGAGTACATAGACTCACTTTTGCTTCGCATGTGAGTCAAAAAGTACAAGCGCAAAACCGCAAGAAAGCTGACACTAGTCACAACTTATTGTTATTGGACAGACAGACCAACCACCAAACAGACAGAGGGACTTACAGACCTGTGTTGTCAAAATAAATCTCTCTCTCTCTCTCTCTCTCTCTCTCCTTTCCGTCTTTCTTTCTCTGGATTGTCTCAATTCCTTTCTACTCTTCTTCATCGACTTACTATTTCAAAAATATTTCTTTTTTTTTTAGGGGGGAGGGGGGGGGGGGGGCAATGGTATTTTAAAGTTTTGACAGGTTTCTGGTATTTGCACTATATAAACATCGAAATCTATCATGAATTTCGATATTCCTTTACCATTGCTTTCGAGATTTATTTACCGAAATCCGCGGATTTCGATGTTTAGATTGTAAATACCGAAATCCACTGTATTCCGGTAAATAAATATCGAAATTGGCGGATTTGGGTATTTAATTCTTTATTTACCGAAATCCACGGAATCCACGCTTGATTCCGGTGGATTCCTGTGGATTCCGGTTGGATTCCGGTGGATTCCGGTGGATTCCGGTAAAAAGATTGACCCATATTTAACTCTACCTCCAAGCTGTCCTTTGCATTCATCATGTTATGTTTCAACTGTTAGTTAGGCTGCCTCCTGACTCCCTCAAAGTACAAAGGCACAGGTTTAAAAATAGTGGGCACATCATTCTCTAATGTCTGCTGTGTTGCATTTTAGCCAGGGCAGCTTTCATGATTGGTAGCTAATTAAGCAATGGATATTTGGGCCAATTCTCTCTCTTTTTTTAAAGTTGCTAGAAATGTTGATTGGAGGCACACAGGATTTGTGACATAGGCAAAGCACAATAATTGAGTATAACAATACAAATGTTCAAAGCAGGCCTCACTTTCTTGTTAATGCTACTAAATCTCAAGTTTGCTAACATGTCATTATGGTAACAAGGTAATTAAAATAAACATGGTCCACACGCAAAAGTGAGTTTCACACTTCAACTTTTGACTCTCACACTCACTCACTCACACACACACACACACACACACACACACACACACACACACACACACACACACACACATGAATGCACATACCCACACTCTCATCTCTTACAAACTCACCAATAAAATAAGATTGTGATTCAGGCTTTCTGAATACTGTCTTGTTATCACACCATTCAACTAAATTATATTATAGCAAAGGTACTGCAATAGTCTGTACACAAGATAACATGGATCATCACCACAAATTCATCAAAACAATAGAATGATTGAACATAGCTTCATTTTCCTGGTCTATGAATGAGACATGGAGGAAAGTTCACTTTCAAGTACTAAAACTTAGCTTGCACCAGAAATCCTTCTAGAAATGTCACTCCAAACACTGAAAGTAGTTGGCTCTCTTGCACATTTGTCCCGCAGTAGCTTCTTTACTCTTTGGCTCACTGTGCTCTCGCTGCATCCACACAGTGCCTGGAAGTGCTGGACAAGAGTTCCAAACTCTGGTCTTGATCTCCATGGCCACAGGCTGGGAGCTGCATTCATCTGGGGCATGTCAAACTTCACTGTCTCTGTTTGGAGAAGACGGGCTGCACTATCCAAGGCCACAATGTAGATATCACAGAATCTAGGGCATGACCAAGCTACTCTCACCAACTGATGAGGGTGAAGAACCAGCAGGCTTCCGTAGTTCTGGGTGACGAACTCTTCCAGCCAGTCCAAGAGCACCTGTGCTGTCATGAGTCTGGAGGTTTCCTCATGACCTGAATCAGCAGTGCCTTTCTCATGTGACAGAGAAGATATGCACCCAACCAGGATACCCAGGGACTGACTTTGTGACGACATGATTCTAGCAATAGACTGGATGTATGCAGTAATTTCTTCTGGTTTACGACATGATTCAGACAGAGTATCGATTAATTCTCTCATGAAGTCACACTGAACATCGACAAAGTTCTCCCGAGGGCAAGCGATTTTACTGGTTGACTGGCGTTCTGACAGAAAGTGGATAATTTCTTCTGAAAGACGTAGATTCCCTTCAGTCTGAGCAAACTTAACTTTGTCATCCACTGAGGTTTCAGTCCAAATGTACTGGACGACAGCCGAACTACATCTCGGGTTCACCAGCAAAGTTTTCAGCAGAATAGATCTGGCCCTTCCCAAATCGTCGAAGGTCATCTGCATCCCCGACGGTGGGTTCTCAAGCAGCACCATGCGTTTGAGTTGGTCAGACAAGAAGCTTTCAACAGGCTTCCCATTAGATTCGAGACTGACCTTTTCACAGTATTCAGCCCATTGCAACGCATGTCCAATTGCAGCACCATCCCACGAACGCACGTTGTCACTCGCTGCATCGTTGAGTATTTTCCTAAAGGTGAAAACATGTTTCAATAGTGTGACGGCACTCATAATACATTGCTGCAGCTGCTAAACTTTCGAATACGAGTACTGTAATTAGAATTGATTACACGGGCAATAACTGTTTTCTGGCACCTAACAGTTGATTACAGTAATTTCAACTATTCCCGCGCCATCCGTACGAAGGGAGGTAAGTCATAACTTTCCTCGCAACACAATCCAATAAATCCATGTTGATGATAATCTCTATATAGACAATGCTATACTGTTAATAAAATTAAATAAGTCATATTTCAGTGAAATTTATTATAAAAAGACGAAAAGCAGTGAGTCTGCATCCGTCTCGCAGAGTAGTAGTCCCGCACTGTCATGTCTGACAACTTGTGCAAGTTGAAGATGCAATAGCCCCAGTGATGGCTACTTCGGGACAGGTAGAATACGTCAGTGTATTCATTCCATCACAGGACTCCTCCAAAGTACTGTTATGCGAGATAGAGGGCCGTGGATTATGGCTCCCATTCGCCAAACGAAAAAACAACGAAACTCTTCGTGGTGTCGCCTGTCGCCTCGTCGAAGAGGTAAATCCAAACAGAATGAGGCAGTCGAAGTCTCCGTTTGAGCCTTTGCTCCAGGGGGAGACCAAGTCGATTTTACCTCTACTGTTCATGTCTAAGCACGCATTTAATCATTACTTTTTCCCATTGAGCTGATCGCAAACAAAGTTGCTGATGAGATGAATCGAACAGCACGTCGGAATCCGAGAAGGCTGAGGCTACAGCTGATTTGAGATTTTGTTTATCACTTTATGTACATGATACATGTACACGAATACCTCGAGGGACATCCTGTCATAACGGTCCACTGCCTCAACGATCAAACGCTGTGATGTATCACGATACTGAAGCTTATAGGTGTTTGATATATTTCAAGTACTCAGCCAGGCTTGTTTTTTTAGTCAGGGAAAATCGCCCGGGAATGATTGTTCAAGTAAACTGTAAAGCCTAGAATTTCGGGAGACCTAACAAACTGACGCTGAAGACGAATCCTGCCAAAAGGAGATTATAGAACAGCGACACTTGAAATGTTCATTAACTAGGGACTTCGGTCTTTCCAAAAGCATACATGTGATGAACATAGCAAAATAGCTTACATAAAATTTACAAAGGAATAAGAACCCTTAGTAATGTTAAATATTGTTTGTTTACTTCATAGCATTCTTTGATAGTGCTTTTATTGCATTGATTCTACAGTCTAAATCAGTAAATGTCTCAGAAAAATTGGAAAGAGAGAAGTCCAGTGCACATGACAGTACTAGAAGACTGAAATCATGCTTTATGCATGTATAGATTATTATGATGATGAACACTCATGTTACTTGTGAAACTTTCAGATTATGGGAGTACAGTGTCTGGAAAGTAGGTGAGACGAAATGATTTCTTTGCATCAGAATATTTTATTTATTTAATGATGAGTTCCTGAGATGTGCTGCAGAGCTGAGGATGCAGATGGAAGGTGGATTTAGGTAGCAAAATTTGAAGTAGAAAAAAAGGACTTGTTATGCATTATTAAGAGCGAGAGATGGGTGCTCTGTCAGTCTGTCTGTGTGTCTGTCTGTGTATCTGTCTGTCTCTCTCTCTCTCTACTCCCTCTCTCTCTCTCTCTACTCCCTCTCCCTCTCTCTCTCTACTCCCCCCCCCCCTCTCTCTCTCTCTCTCTCTCTCTCTCTCTCTCTCTCTCTCTCTCTCTCTCTCTCAGACCGCATCTCCCTACATGATTTGTAAGAGGCGAATAAATAGGAGAATTGTGACTTGATTTGCTCTTACTCCTAAATATTCTAATGATTTTCTAAGTTAATGGCCTTACATAGCCTACAAAGGCTGATAGGCCGTAAAACTCCCTCCATCCCCCCCCCCCCCCCCCTCCTCTCTCTCTCTCTCTCTCTCTCTCTCTCTCTCTCTCTCTCTCTCTCTCTCTCTCTCTCTCTCTCTCTCTCTCTCTCTCTCTCTCTCTCTCTCTCTCTCTCTCTCTCTCTCTCTCTCTCTCTCTCTCTCTCTCTCACATACACACACACACACACACACACACACACACACACACACACACACACACACACACACACACTCACTTACTCACTCACTCACAAAGATGCAAATAGTATTACACTTTTAACATTAATTTCATGCACATGCTTTTTTCACATTATTCTATGTATACTCCTTGTAATTATGGTTGTATTATAATTTAGACAGGTAAGTATTAATCTTTGTTTCCATTTATACAACGATAAATGAATCTTTGGCTTCTGTAAAGTTGTGTGAACCTTTAAAATGCACAAATCATGTCAGTTTTTGGTGCATGGCTGCATCCTCCCCTAAAGAAGATGGGGTCCCTGGTGAAGTTTTAAAAAACTGTTCTGATGTTGTTGCACAGCAAAATGTATGAATAAGTGCATATATGTCTAGTGGTTCCAGACAGAGATAAACATAAAGCTGCAATAACAGTAATTTTATGCATGCTAGTGACTGATCCACTCAGTAGATGTGCTTATCCATCTGTCCATTACTTCCCTGATACTGATAGTGGTCTTAACTGATGAGGTCCTGCACTTCTGTCAGGTTGAAGGCTGTTTAGTCTCTGTTCTCAGTACTCAAGGACACTGCTGCCTCTTGACTCATGTGATGCATTATAATCAGATTTGTGTACATGGCATCTTGCACTGCTAGAGGAGGATGAATCAGCTTTTGGTCCTGTTATGGTGTCAAGCATGTTTGCTACCACTGAAATTGTTCATTAAGATCTCAAAGAAGTTGTACTGGTTCCTTACATTCATGTCACTTGCTATTCTTTCTAGGAAGCTGTTTGTAATTAAACTAGTGATACTTTTGTTGTTTTGAAATTGTAATTAGGTTTCTAAAGACATTCTACTGGTTCTTTAATTTTATGTCTTAATAACTCTTATTAGTTATAATAGAAAACTGTTTGTAATTAAGCTTTAGATTGTGTCTCATATGCAAGGCAGTAACTTTTTTTACTCGAATGCCAGTAATACTAATACTATAGCTTATAAGAACCTGTACAATGTTTGTATGGTTCTTTTTGTGAGATCCAGTAGAGGGGTTTTGCCTTAAAAGGTTGCATGTAAACTGACTGCTTTCAATCAGCTAGTTGTTTGCTGATATCTCAGTGTTTGTGAAATTTGGAGGGAGCTTCATGTCATTCCAGTGTTAGGCAAGGAATGCTTTGATACATCATGTCTTATGACTGCAGAGGAGAGTCACTGAGATTTGGCAGATTGTCAGTTAGTGTAAACTTAGGTATTGCTACAGCTGGGAAGAACACGTCAGAGGCAAAACCCAGGCTTTATCTCCTTTAGTGTAATATATGTAAACAGTTCACAATTAAATGGTCTTGTAAGTGTGCACATAGGCCAGTTAATCAACTTAATGAGAATCATAAGTATATATCCATAGTAAGTGTGTGTGTGTTTGTTTCTTTTTTTAAATGAAACATATCAAAGGTACATATAAGCATATCATCATCATCATCATCATCATCATCATCATCATCATCATCATCATCATCATCATCATCATCATCATCATCATTATTTTGTTCTGAAGGGGGATGGGGGTGGGAGAGACAAGTGTATGTGTGTGTGTGTGTGTGTGTGTGTGTGTGTGT
Organism: Theodoxus fluviatilis; assembly: GCA_034096865.1. Classification (NCBI taxonomy): domain Eukaryota; kingdom Metazoa; phylum Mollusca; class Gastropoda; order Cycloneritida; family Neritidae; genus Theodoxus; species Theodoxus fluviatilis. The sequence continues at coordinate 270,352 of JAWQFJ010002788.1, forward strand.
GTGTGAGAGAGAGAGAGAGAGAGAGAGAGAGAGAGAGAGAGAGAGAGAGAGAGAGAGAGAGAGAGAGAGAGAGAGAAGGGGGAGGGGGGAATGGTGATACTCAAAAGCATAGTTGATGTGAAATTATTCCTTCCACATAATTAAATGCTATTTATTTTTGTCTTTCAGATGACAGGACTCAAAGGCAGCCTCAAGGGTGTGCTGAGAACACAATTCACCAGAAGCAGCAGTGCGGCTTCTGTCAGCCATGTGACATTCCTCTCTCATCCTGCCCTTGAAACCAAAGTTGGTATTTTTGTCATTATTTATACTCTAACAGTGCTTCTCATAATTTGATATAAGTATTGATGGTTGGTTCTGCACTGAAATTCGCAAACAAGGTGTTGTGTCACAGGAACAATGTGTAAGTGTTATTAGAATAGTTTTCAATGTAAAATGTGTGTTTTCATCTCTTTTTTTCATGTCATTACAGTGTCCTGATGGTGCAGTGTGGATGTCTGAAGTGGAAATGACAGAGAGTCTCAAATCCAAAGACATGCCCACATTGATTGGCAACGAACCCATCAAGTTTCTTAAGCAGATTGATGGTACCTTGTCCCTTCCTCTTTGTCTGGTAGTCTTGTCACTGTACCCATTATTTTCATACAGATCTATAGTATATGAGAAGAGAAACATAATTCCTGGAGATTTTATGACATTGTTTTTCAACTGTGTAAGTCTAAAATACTCACTGGTCTGATGCAGTTTCTCATGGATGAAAGTCCATTTTGGGGGAAGGAATTGAAGTACAAAGTGGTAACCAACACAATCTTAAAATGTTTTTCAAGCATTAATGGGTTGGGTTGGAATAGACACGTCAAAGTGAGTAAGTTTCAAAGTTTTTTGTTTTTTTTAAACCTACTTCAACCATTCATCCACCTTCAGTGATGCTAGATGCAGTGAAAGATATATGTTCTTTTCCATCTCCAGAGCCAATGTCTCTTGCCTCCCTGAGTGAGATGACCGTTGACTATGTCGACATCAACAAACACAATTCTGGCTCCCCTCTTGAAGCTGTAATAAAGTCATCAAAGCTAGGTGTCAGAGGTAAGTTTAGGAAAGAAACTGGAAGTGAGTCTTTTTTACATAAATCTTTGATATTGCACAAATATTTCCTCATGGAATTCATTGTTGGGATGAAATAAGAAACACCTGCTATAGGGATCTTTTTGGCTTGTGGATTACGTGTTTTGTGTTATAGAGGATCAACTGCACAAGATAGGACTGAATGATCTTAAATAGCTGTTAGTGTTACTGATTTCAGACTGTTGTTACAGACTGTTGTTTATTGAATTCAATTTAATGTTTTTGGACATTGGTATAGCAGTTTAAAAAGTTGCTTCATGTTTCATTTGCTTGTATAATGGATACTTCTTCTTCTCAGTTCTAACAATTTTATTAATATGACACTTTTGTCTATTTTGATGCTTCGATAGGACTGTAATGCCTTTTTATGTATTGAAATGGAAGCGACATGCAAGGCTTTCTACAGCATATAAGTTTTCCTGCCTTGAATAAGAAACAGTGTGACGATGGGATTACACAGCCTCTTTCACTCCTTTCCGTGTTCAGCATCCCTGTGACATGAGACCTTAATTTTCTTAGTGGCACACAGTATGTCTGAGGTTGTGCTGTGAAAAGTATAGATCTAGACTCTTCATTTACATACTATAAGAAAGTTGCTATGGGCTAGGATGATGTCTGTATACAGCTAGGCAACTCTATTTTGTCTTTTTCAGAAATTATTATGTTACAAAGATGTATTCCTGACAGAGCACTTGCTCCTAAGCACAGATCACTTTATGTTTTGAAAATCGGTTTACTAGATCCATTGTGAAGGTCATTTAAAGACTGTAAATTCGCAGCAATCAGGGGAATGAAGTATCAGTGGTGAACATAAGAAAACAATGGCACCAAAACTTTAAAAAACAGTTAGTTTTATTTTAAAAAATTCTGCATTTCTTAATGTATCAAGATGAAAATGTACATACTATATGAAAAGAGAATGCTGGATCTGTTCCTGCCTTCAAAAACTTTGCCGACACACAGTCTTAAAGATAATGCGCCTTAATTTATACAGTCAAGCACCTTTTGTCAACTAGAGTTTAATGTCAGTGTATAATTACTGTTATTCATTGTTATTCTGTAAAACTTGACATAGTAAACAAAAAAAGCATGCTTGACCTCTTTGTGCCAACAGAAATTCATGCATAGCATTGCCCTGAACCTAATTTTCATAATTTTCTAGGGCCGTGATTGGTCAAAATTTGAAACTAATGTAATTTGTCTTAGAGTGGACAGATTTCTTACATTCAATGTTTTCTTAAGACTTCTAAATCTACTCTGGTTCCTCCTCTATTGTTGAACAGCAAGGTGAATATTGGTCTTCTTTATTCTCCATGAGCATTTAATTCCTCTGCAAAAACCCAGTCCTCAGTTTGGCAGAATTGCCAATCATAGTAAACTTCTCCACATCCTAAAACACAAGAAAAATGTTCATCACCACAGCTCAACTAACAAACAAACAAAACAGACCCCAAAAAACTCTAAATGCAAAAGACAATAAAAAAATTAATGATTGAAAATGACAATAGTGAAATTTCATTTATGTGGCTTGATATTTAGAAATAAACATCAACATTGAAGTAGAAAGAAATATTTTTGGTACATGTATGTTGTACATGTATATTATTACCTCTTGTAGAAGCCTGGGAGCTGCTATTGCAATTCAGCTGCTTTAGGCAAGATGAAAATGCACCCGCCTTATTTGGGTAGGGGGTGGGGGTGGGGGCTGGCATTGGAGCAATCTCAAACTTTTGTCTGTCATAGCAGTTGCTTAGTCACAAGTGGGTTTGATGGGTGATCACTGCAAATACGATACATAGAAAGACATGGAACTTTGCATAAAACTGTGAGGATAGATTGCTCATGCAGGCAATTATGACTGACCACTGATCATAAGAGGCGAAAAAATTGCACTGCAAAAGACACTGGTGCACCTGTTTTGATCAGTCATAATTGACGCATAAGCGCTCCTTCCCCGCAGCTTTGTGCTAAGTTCCATGTCTTTCTAAGTAGCACCTTCCATCATGGCCTTATATCTGGCCAATATCTAGTCTTTAGCTGATTAGCCTGGCCAACCCCGGCCCTAGAGGTGAGTCTATCAGTTAAGAGGCATATCAAGTTACTTCACCAGGCAGAAGGAGCAAAAGGCAAGGGAAAACTGTCCGTTGATTATTTGGCACATTTCTCGAATTGGTTTGCTAAAGAGGGCTTTCGAATACATCAGCGATTCAACTTTGTCTTAGCTTTCCAATCATACTGAACTGCATGTCTTTCATGCCTGTAAAGTGCTTTGAGCATGTAAATGAAAATGCGCTGTATAAATAAACTTTATTATTATTATTATTGACTCACATGCGAAGCAAAAGTGAGTCTATGTACTGAGCCGTGTCGTCCGTCCGTCCGGGCGTCCGTCCGTCCGGGCGTCCGGGCGTCCGTCCGTCCGTAAAAAACTTAAACGTTGGATTTTTCTCGGAGACTATTAAGTCTATCAACACCAAATGTGGCATGATGGTGTATGATGACAAGGCCTCAAAAAACATACATAGTGACTTGACCTTGCTTCAAGGTCAAGGTCACAGGAGCCATAAATGTGGTCTCAAAAACAGTCATTTTTCACATTTTCCCAATTTTCTCCCAAGTTATTGAGAATGGCGACCTTAGCTACAAGTGGTATATAGGTCAAAGCAAGCCCTATCTTTTGATACCAGTTTGGTTGACCTTGCTTCAAGGTCAAGGTCACAGGAGCTCTTCAAAGTTGGATTGTATACATATTTTGAAGTGACCTTGACCCTGAACTATGGAAGATAACTGTTTCAAACTTAATAATTATGTGGGGCACATGTTATACTTTCATCATGAGACACATTTGGTCACATATCATCAAGGTCAAGGTCACTTTGACCCTTATGAAATGTGACCAAAATGGGGTAGTGAACCACTAAAAGTGACTATATCTCATGGTAGAAAGTGCCAATAAGCACCATTGTGCTTCCTATGTCTTGAATTAACAGCTTTGTGTTGCATGACCTTGGATGACCTTGACCTTGGGTCAAGGTCACATGTATTTTGGTAGGAAAAATGTGTAAAGCATTTCTTCGTGTATGATGTCATTGGTAGGTTTAGTTGTTTGACCTTGACCTTGAAGGTCACCAGAAGGTCAAGGTCATATAAAGGTCAAGGTCAAGCATGTGAGTCGTATGGGCTTTGCCCTTCTTGTTACTATTATTATTATGAGATTCTATCGATATGTGTTGCATAATAATTGAAAGAAGAAAAAGACGTAGGTTCTTGGACTTATCTCAGTTATTGTCGAATTCATTGAAATTCCCAGATGTAACACACATTTAACTCATAGGAGTCGTATCGAGAGAAATATCGCTATGAGCCTGCTCCTGCCAGAATTGTATTGAGATATTTTGCGATGCGATTGCAAATTTCTTGCTCTGGCTGTAATGGTCATGGGGAGGTAAATCTTGTTAGCCTGTGTAACTAAAGGAATGTGCAAGCAGATTCCCTTCCCTTTAGGGAATCTTTTAGCCTGATGATCATTAGTAGTTGTCCACAAAGAGGGTGTGCACTTTGTTCAGGAGAGGCTCCATGAGGCGAAGACACATCTGTTGGGGAATTACTCACTCCAGGTGCCTTGCTCATGATCTCAAACTGCCAGATGTAGCCCGATTTGCTCATAGAGTTTGATCCCCCATTGGGTGGGCTTGTCTTTCATATACACCCTCATCTTGGATCGACCCCTCCAGGGGCACAAGGCTTCGTCTCTGCAAATGTCCTCATCAGGCTGGTAGAAAGTGCTGAACTTTGCATTGAGATGATCTACCAGAGGCCTCACCTTGTGGAGAGGGTCATGATCAGGCTGGCCTGGTTGCACATATCCAGCATTGTAATTCAAGTGGAAGAATGCCAGAATGGCCCTGAACCGATCACGCCCCATGAGGAAGTTGTAGAAACAGCACAATTGTCTCACCCTGCTCGCAGTGCCATTTGTAATGGGGTGGAGGCAAGGCTTGATGGTACAAGGGCCCAGGCATGAGACTAAATCGCTGCTGCTTTCCACAACTTTATTGTTACCCATGGGTATAGGAGCTACGGGCTGGTCCCAGGCCGGATGGTAATGGCCTAGACCAAACCCAAGACTGTGGTGGCAGTGGTCTCTCCTACAGATGGGATGGGGTATCTCTTGACCTGCCAACAGTCCCTCCTTTTCAAAGAAATGCGCGGACCTCAGGGGAGCCAGGCTTGGGATCCGCGGTCACAATCTCAGCCTGTCTCTGGGTTGTGGTTTCCTAATGATAGAAAAAGGCTTATTGCTGCCTTATACTTACTCGAAATTATTTACACCAAGTGTTGCCTCGATAGGCATAACAAAGTCAACCAAATGAATATTGCACTTAATTTAGAGAAACCATCAAATTTGTCTCTTATAATTATATCTAACAATTTAGGCATAGCGCGAAAGAACAACAGGAGGGAACTGCTCACGGTCACATGTCAAGTTCAGTAAACAAACGATAGGAAAGGCCGCTCTGCGACCCTCTCAGACTGATATGCTACATAGTAGGCTGGTCTTACAACCTATATAACATGGGCATCTGAGACGCAGGATACATGATAGAGGGAGGAGAGAGGGGAACCAATGTCTGGGGGTGGGGTGGGGGGAGAGAGAGAGAGAGAGAGAGTCCATGTAAAGACTGTGTGAAGCTTCACTTCACCCGGTCACATATGTTTCCCATAACAGCTAGTGAACTGTTTTTTTTCTACTTTTTCATTCTTGCACATGTACACACTCAATTCTATGGTGTGTAATTCATATTTAGCACTTTTAGTCACGTAGATCATTCTTTGAATGTAAAAAGTAAATAAAGAGTTTTAATTTGATATGTAATTTGTCTTGTTATCTTATGCCTTTGTATTTTTATTATATCTTTGAAAATGCATAAAAAATGTACGATTCTGGAGAACAAACACAATATTTAGCCTCGACTCCGTGAGTTAATGAAAGAGCAATCATTTGTCTGATCTGTTGTGAAATTGGGAAGTTATCTGATTAGAAAATAATGGCTTCGTAAACATGATTCAAAACCAGCAGAAAGCCTTTGTTGTAATAAACGACCAATTTCTCTACAAAAAACAGTACTTACATAAAAAGCTCCACACACAAGACCTTGAAGCATTTATTGACTCACATGCGAAGCAAAAGTGAGTCTATGTACTGAGCCGTGTCGTCCGTCCGTCCGGGCGTCCGGGCGGGCGTCCGTCCGTCCGTAAAAAACTTAAACGTTGGATTTTTCTCGGAGACTATTAAGTCTATCAACACCAAATGTGGCATGATGGTGTATGATGACAAGGCCTCAAAAAACATACATAGTGACTTGACCTTGCTTCAAGGTCAAGGTCACAGGAGCCATAAATGTGGTCTCAAAAACAGTCATTTTTCACATTTTCCCAATTTTCTCCCACGTTATTGAGAATGGCGACCTTAGCTACAAGTGGTATATAGGTCAAAGCAAGCCCTATCTTTTGATACCAGTTTGGTTGACCTTGCTTCAAGGTCAAGGTCACAGGAGCTCTTCAAAGTTGGATTGTATACATATTTTGAAGTGACCTTGACCCTGAACTATGGAAGATAACTGTTTCAAACTTAATAATTATGTGGGGCACATGTTATACTTTCATCATGAGACACATTTGGTCACATATCATCAAGGTCAAGGTCACTTTGACCCTTATGAAATGTGACCAAAATGGGGTAGTGAACCACTAAAAGTGACTATATCTCATTGTAGAAAGTGCCAATAAGCACCATTGTGCTTCCTATGTCTTGAATTGACAGCTTTGTGTTGCATGACCTTGGATGACCTTGACCTTGGGTCAAGGTCACATGTATTTTGGTAGGAAAAATGTGTAAAGCATTTCTTTGTGTATGATGTCATTGGTAGGTTTAGTTGTTTGACCTTGACCTTGAAGGTCACCTGAAGGTCAAGGTCATATAAAGGTCAAGCATGTGAGTCGTATGGGCTTTGCCCTTCTTGTTTACAAGTTTTATTCTCATGATGATATTGGAAGTTTCACAAATCACCCAGTGTCGGTCACGAATGAGAAGAGTAGTGTCAGAGCGTAAAATTCGCCCTGCCGCGGCAGACAAGTGGCCTTGCTACTGTTTAATACTACATGGTATTTCATCATTCACCTTTTCCTTTTTCTGTTGACAGAGCAAGAATTGCTGTTCCAAGAATTTGTAGAATGGTGCCAACCCAGCCACATGATGAACTACAACACTTTTGCCAAATATATTGTTGCCAAGGGTGCAAAAGAGGAAGATACAAAGGCCATATTCAGGTACTAATTTGTTCAGAATGACAATGTTTTCTGATCAGTATTTGATCTACGTACATATGGACTTTCCTCTTTACAATAAAAGATCATGCTGAACAAGTTGTTAAAATTCATCTGAGTCATTTTCTCCTTATGCCTATTTTTTGTTGAAAAGTAATTATTAATTAAATGTATAATGAGCCTTCAGACATTCAGATAATGATATCTCTTACAAATATGCTTACTACACAGATAAGTTGCAATGTCCAGAAAGTTAATTACAGTACACAGTACACAGTAATTTATTGCGCCAAGTGACATCATTTGAAAAACGAGCACGAGGAAAACTAAGTGATGAAGGCTAAAAGAAACAAAACAAAAAGCCAAACACACGCATCGCTTACACACCCTAACACGCCGTTTATGCAAAAAACATGGACATTTCCCGATGTACCTCACTCACGACACACACGCAGCTGCACACAGACAAGAGATAAGACTGCACCTGAAACCAAAAGGGTTAACTGGTAAATGGGGCAATATACAATGAACAGTTAAAGTTACTATTTAAGAACTGTTGACAAAAGAGGAACAAACTAAGATGATACACCCACCCACCCACCCCCCTTTTAAGTGGCAATAAATAATACATATGAACAGAGACAAGACCACTAAGACGTACCCCCCCACCCCCCCACCCCCACCCCACCCCCCGTCACCACACAAAAGAATACAATAGAACAATACAAAAACAACCCTGCGCAAGTGAAAGCTACAAGAAGACCAACCCTTCCCCACCCCCACCCCCTCCCCCACCCCTCCCCCCACCCCCAACCACACTCAGTAGCAGTCCATATAACCCAGAGGAAGCACAAAAGAGAAAGTGGCTTCCTCTGGCTTGATTTATTGTCGCACATTTGAATATGCTTTATGCTGCATACAACTGGCTTGGTATGTGTTAGGTACATACATGTATTTTCGAGAAAACCTGAAAGTTGTTCAAATGTATTAGTTCTTTTGAAAAAGATATGGTCTTATTTATAGAAGAGGATCATTAAGACATATTTTCTGTGACTATGTTTAACTCATTGCTTACGCAGGGATAGCATTAGGAATTTTACCTCTGTACGTAGTGTTTTTTTAAGTTTTCAAAAAATCACACAAAATCCAAATTTTGAATAACTGTTTAGTGGTTGGTACCACGAGAAAGAAAATCATTTGCACTTTCTAGCTGAAGTGCTGGATAGTTACAATATGCAGTAAGAAAATTGGGGAAAATTATTTTTAAACACCAGGTACATGCAATTTTGATTTTCTTTTTTTTTAACACCTAACGTATTGTACTAATAGTCAAGAGATAGATTTTGCACAACAGTTCTGACATCAGTATTTCCACATCAAACTATATTGATGAATGATTGACTACAGGATAAAAAAATGCTTGAAAATGATTTTTTTTAGCAAGTCAGAGAGGTGAAATCAGAAAATATACACTTACTCACTGCAATCTGTCTCTGAATAGAAGAAAATCTCAGAATGGCCTTCTGAGAGAAAGAAGGCGCCCTACTTGGCATAGTCATCTTTTGTGTGGTACAGTTCATTGGAGGAGTAGAGAAGGTTTTCGGCATCCCCTGCATCCTAATCGATGTCTTTGTCTGCTGTAAACACCGATTCTATCTCTTCCTCTCTCTCTGACGGCGACGGCGTCTTCGCTGTCACTTAGTGTCAGTCACGAAGTGACATCCGAAGTCGATTCGTGTCGTCTTCGCTGCAGCCACCGCTTCATTCTCGTTGACTGGGACTATTTCTTCAGAAGTCCAATATCCACCTAGATCTTCAATATCAGACCCTTCTTGCATCCACACTTCTAATACTTCGTCATTTTCATCACCGCTCAATCTCCTTCGACTACGCGACGCCATGTCGAAGCGCGGAAACACGACGGTGGGTGAGCGTAGATACTACTAAATGTAACTTTCTCACGGGGACTATACTAAAGAAAAGGTAACTCCAGCGAACACAGATTGCTTACAGAATAAAGTGCTGTACGATTTACTTCCCTTGAAACAGACACGGAGATAGGAAAATTTCATTACGGCGACCGCAAACACGTAGTTGAGCTGCGTAGCCAAAGGGTGTTGGCATCATCGCAACCACGTGGTTGAGCTGGGTAAGCAATGGGTTAATTGAACAAGCTTGAGAAATTCTATGGCTCTATATGATCATCTCTAGTAATGCTAGAGGAATGTTTGTTTTTATGTTATGTGTAAAGTCAGTCAGCTCAAGTACCAAAGAACCCCAAGATAAGAATCATTCTCAAAACTCCATTAGAGGGGAATTTATTGTTTAATTAAAAGTTATCATTTGTTTGTAAACTAAAAGAAAAGAGGTTAAACGTAAGATTATTTTTTAAACGATTCCTGGATTGATGATCATCACTTTTATTTTCTGCATACATGTCTCTAGTATGACCAGCAAACCTCCACAAGTCACAGGAAGTGTTGTTCATACTAGCAGGCTTCTCAGGGGAAGAAAAGGAAGCAAAAAAGTGGACATTACTGGACACTTATAAGAGTTTAAAGTCCAACATGTTTATGAACTCATTGGTGATCACAGGGCGTTTGACCTCCACCGCCGCAATCTACTGACCTTCAAGGATGTGCTTTCGGGACTGGCAGCCATGGAGCCCTGCACACAGCATGGCGGCATGCCTGCTGAGATGCGCTGTCGCTACATCTTCCGCTACTACGATATCAATGCAGATGGCTGTCTGCAGTTCGAGGAATTCAAGTGAGTGCATGAACGTTACAAAAACAGGCAGTTTGAGCACTGCTTCTAGGATAAGCAGTGGTTTTTTCTCTCTCTCTCTCTTTCTCACCCCCTCACCCCTCTCTGGCCATCCTTGTAATGTTATTCAAGGAAATAAATGAGAAAAATATGAAATAAGGTTAAGAATGATGAAACTTGACTGGCTAGGTATGCAAAAAGGTAACAGACTTCATGCTGATTGTGGAATGGTACATTTCATTGGATTCTGAGAGAGAGAGAGAGAGAGAGAGAGAGAGGAGAGAGAGAGAGAGAGAGAGAGAGAGAGAGAGAGAGAGAGAGAGATTTTTTATGGTGGCCAAAAGAAAATTAAAGATCATTTTTTTACTTGCTTGACTGTTGTTTTACTTTTATTTCCTTTACATTTCTGTTTTTCTAGGCTGAAATGTTAAAATTTATTCTAAATAAGTATGTGTGTCATTATTTTGATCAACACAGATTTCTTGGTTATTCAAGTTATGGTTTTATTTGAATTTTCTTATGATAGTGGTGAAGATGAGAGAAGAAGCAAATGGACCTGTTTTCCTTCTGCAGGAGCCTGGTTCGAGACATACGTGTACTGAAGGGTCAGCCAGTGACAGAGAGCCTTGTGGAGAAGGAAGCTACAGAAAGTGCCAAGTAAGCTGCAGCCTGTCTTCCCTGGTTGGTGGAGGGGTGCTCCTACTGTCAGAAATGAGTTCATTTCCATCTATGATAGTCAAGAAAAATTTATAAAATAATGAAACATTTGAACATACCTGCATCAGAAAATTACAGATGCAGTAAAATGAGTGTGTCCAAAGCAAAATCATCACATGCCCACCATTGTTATCACTATTGTTAAACAAAAAATCCCGAGGAACAATAGTTAGAATGTTCTTATGCAGTTTCATTTGGCATTGTATTTAGTTTGACTTGTAAACATTATCAGAAATACTGTTATATTTAATATGCATTAGAAAGCATTAACTGGCTTGGCATGGTATCTCCTGATGCTGTTCCGCATTGCATCATTGATAAAAATTATGCAACTTATTTACCTGATAATGTGCCATTCCAGGAACTTTGGTGAAAAGTGTCGGAGGGAACTTCCTCTCAACGAGTTTCTCTCGGCTGTCGGCCAGCTGAAGTTCAGGGGAACTTCCATCCTGTTCCGCCTTTCTGCCTCCTGTGTGGCAAATCTGAAAACCGAGTGAGTTGTGACATTCAAATGTGCTTTGAAGGAATAACTAAGTACCATAAATGTCAGACTACAAGGTGCACCCCTGTACAAGTCGCACCCTCAGGATTTTCAGAGAAAGGTGCACAAGCATGTAAGGCGCATTTGATAACTTGGGGAACTCACAAAGGCCAGTTTATAACTACACAAAACAAATGTCAGTCCAGGTTGTAACACTTATCAACATGACATGAAAACAGAGAAATTGACATTCCTGCCTTGCATGAGGAAGAATGAATATGCAAAGAGGAGAATAGCGCCATGAAACCTAGGAAGAATGAATATGCAAAGAGGAGAATAGCGCCATGAAACCTAGGAAGAATGAATATGCAAAGAGGAGAATAGCGCCATGAAACCTAGGATTGAGGATGCTACACACCAGAAACATTTCCAATATGCAATTGTGATTGATAGGTATTGTAATGGATAGGTATTGTGATTGATAGGTATTGTGATTGATAGGTATTGTGATTGATAGGTATTGTGATTGATAGGTATTGTGATTGATAGGTATTGTGATTGATAGGTATTGTGATTGATAGGTATTGTGATTGATAGGTATTGTAATGGATAGGTATTGTGATTGATAGGTATTGTGATTGATAGGTATTGTGATTGATAGGTATTGTGATTGATAGGTATTGTGATTGATAGGTATTGTAATGGATAGGTATTGTGATTGATAGGTATTGTGATTGATAGGTATTGTGATTGATAGGTATTGTGATTGATAGGTATTGTGATTGATAGGTATTGTGATTGATAGGTATTGTGATTGATAGGTATTGTGATTGATAGGTATTGTGATGGATAGGTATTGTGATGGATAGGTATTGTGATTGATAGGTATTGTGATTGATAGATATTGTGATTGTCAGGGTCAGCAAGAGAATAAACCATTAAACACAATAGTAATGACCTCGATGGGCACATTGTTTGCAAAGTAATGAGCTGATATCATTATTGATGATGGAGATGTCTGAGATTATGCACTGTTACAATTGTTCTTGTCACTCGCTTTGTTGATTTTGGCAATCACACCTATTTGGTTGAACATACAAATGACAAGCCTCATCTTTTCCCACGATTCCCTTCAGAGTACCTCATTAAAGCAGCAGATACTCATTGTATACCTATGACATACAAGTTCTTTCACACATGCTTATCATTATTAAGATGAATATTTGCAGAATTTAACGTATGATTGTCTAAAGGAAAAATGTTTTCCGTCTGTTACTTTAATCGACTTAAAATGAGTGCAAGAAACAGAACCAAAATGCTAAACACTCCACACTTATGCTTTGCTTTGCACATATTGACATGCAGTGGAAATTCTGTTTGCCAACCAATGAGCTCACATCATTACTCTGTTTAGATATAAGATTTTGAACTGGAAGATTAGTGCTTGTACTTGGCTTCGTTGACGATGGCAACTGCACTCTTCCAATTAAATCTACTAATAACCTCCCTTCATTCTTTTCTGATTCCAAACATGATACATTAAAAAAACTGTGATGTTAAGATTTGTGCAGAATTTTCCCACAAAAATAAGGAGAATAATGGCGAAATAGAAAACGTTTTCATGAACATGAAAATGAACCGGTCAAGAAGGAGCTTCAGCATACGTAAGATGCACCTGAATATTAGGCATTGAGGGTAGAACTGACAGAAAAAAAGATATGGCTTATACAGATATAGTCTGAGATTTAGAGTAAATAAGATTCTAATAATGTTACCAATAAATCGCTTGCAATTAAAGTTGGAACTTGCCTCATTTTATAGCATTCTAAATAATTGGAATTGTACTAGAATTTTTTTTGAATATGTCATTGAATTATCCTTTGATTAATGACAATAATGCTTGGAGCTTCTGAAGCTAATGTTTTGGTTGATGTGGTTAATTAGATATTAATCAAATTACTTTTTTGTTGGTTATGTTTATTATGCATTCACATTAGGGGGGAAAATATTATGCTTGTTGTTGTTTTTCAGCCAACCAGAGTTGGACAAATTGTCAAGCAACGGTGATGAAGAGGAACCGCCCAACAAGAAAATCAAACCCAGACTTCTGGAATCAAAAAAAAGGAAATCTAGGGATGATTGTAAGTTGGAGCATCTACAATATCTTTGTTTTGGATTTTGGTTTTCTTCTTCTTGTTCTTCTTTCTATTCAATAATGTTTTTAATTTCTATCTGAGATAATAATGGCCTGCAGACTCTCTTTTAACCATTTTGGGATGAAGCAAGTGCTGTCGTAGTGCTCTTGGAAGAATTTCATTATACTTGAATCTGTGTTTCTTCATTCAGCTTTTATTGCTGAGTCATTGTGGACCTCTGATGGAATGGCTGGCTGTAGGGCCAGCTTTAGATACTGCATTTCAGAGAACTTGATACATGCTTTCTGGAAAAGCAATGTTCCGACTGAGTGGAGTTAACTGTGTTGGTGATGCTATAATCTTTATTCCAATGTGCTGGCAGGGTCAACTGAACAGCTGAGATCTAAAGAAAAACTAGTAAAAGTCTGAAAGTCTCCAAAATGGTTGTGTTATGACTTTTTTTTTCAAAAGTCAAAAATATTCTTTTGTAGTAGGGTTTGTTAAATTTTTCCTGATGGAACTTGTTGGATGGCCTAACTGTTAGCTTCATACTTTGAATCAGTGCAGAAGGGAGTAGTCACTCACATTAAAGAGTTGCTGTTTTCTCAATAGTTTACTGTATTAGTTGTATACCTTATGCCTGGCAGCGCTTGAAGAGCAAGTGGAGGCCATCTTCAAGCAGCCTGAGGGTCGACCACCCCATTCAGCGCGGCAGGGTTTGCCCAAGTATGAACTGGCCACTCACACAGTCAAAGTGCGCAGGACCGGCACTCTGGCTGATGTCATGGCCATCTGGGATCTGCAAGGTGGGTGCCTGTGTTATTGTGTGGAGTGGTGGTTGATAGCAGTGCTGGTCGCAAACATGATGACTGAGCTGGTGTTGCTTGATGAGGTGGTTTTCTTTGTTTTGTTTTGTTTGTTTCGTGACTAGTGAAAGATGTTGACATGTGATAGTGTCAGTCATTAGTAGTTAGTACAGCTGTAGCAGTTGTAATGATGAAAGGACCTAGTATTTGATCTGTGATTGGTGGTATTGTTCATGAATTGGTGTTGGTTTTGTCAATTTTAGGAATACTACTTACTAGTGACTTTTCTTTGCCAATGAAAGGAAGCAAACTTGCTAAGTACTTAGCAGTAGTTGTGATGGTGTTCATGTGAATGGTGTTGGGTGGTGCCCATGAGAGTTGGTGATGATTGTGGTGTCATGTGAGGAGAGCACCTAGCTGAAGAAGCATGTATAATGATAACAGTGATAATGCTGAGTAGGAAGAGTGATAGATTACTAGTTGGCCAGCAATTCTACAGTTGTTATTGCTTCTTCATTTCCAGGATTCATGATTGCTCCCAACTAACAGGTGTCATAATAATGGTTTGTTTTACACACACACACACACACACACAAAGTGTTCACATTATCCTTCCATGGCCCAAGCATTGATTCTTTTTGCTTTTGATATGTTGATTCAACAGTGCTGTATTCAGTGTTGCTGTTTATACAATTCAGGAATTATGATTTGTGAGAAGTATTTTTATGAATTCAATGTATTCTTGCCACCCACCCTTTTACCTTAAGACAAACAGAATTTGTAAATGCAGTGATACTCACCTCAAAGGGTTTTTCCTGTATCATCTGCCTCATTTTTTCATTTTTATAGTAATAATTTTCTAGAAAATGTTCAGTCCACCACAATCCCAAAAGTGCATTCTAAGATTGCAATCTTGATCAGTTGATGTATTGATAATAGATTCTTGCTACTTAGTTGTAACATGATAGGTTCATCCTGATACTATTAATTCTATGGTTAAGGTTCAATAAAGAGGTTAAATTTCCAGGTTTATTTCATCATATCACTGTTGCTACTGTTGCTGACTGTCATGTGACACTGACGGGTTGTTGCAGGCACGTCCGCAGTGAGTGGCATGGCAGATCACTGTTGCTACTGTTGCTGACTGTCATGTGACACTGATGGGTTGTTGCAGGCACGTCCGCAGTGAGTGGCGTGGCAGATCACTGTTGCTACTGTTGCTGACTGTCATGTGACACTGATGGGTTGTTGCAGGCACGTCCGCAGTGAGTGGCGTGGCAGATCACTGTTGCTACTGTTGCTGACTGTCATGTGACACTGATGGGTTGTTGCAGGCACGTCCGCAGTGAGTGGCGTGGCAGATCACTGTTGCTACTGTTGCTGACTGTCATGTGACACTGATGGGTTGTTGCAGGCACGTCCGCAGTGAGTGGCGTGGCAGATCACCACCTGGAGGGAGATGTCTCGCGCTTCCAACGGATGCCATCCATAGATTCCTTTAACCAGGTCAGCAATACTGCGGAATCCCTCCCTTCATACTGGCCTTTAGGGTGTGGCATGCATGAATATGTGTGTGTGTGTGTGTGTGTGTGTGTGTGTGTGTGTGAGAGAGAGAGAGAGAGAGAGAGAGAGAGAGAGAGAGAGAGAGAGAGAGAGAGAGAGAGAGAGAGAGAGAGAGTGTGTGTGTGTGAGAGTGAGTGCATGCAAGCATGCATTTGTGTGCTAATGTATGGTTGTTCACTAGCTTTCTTGCTGCGTTTGACAGTTTGTTCAGGACCACCCACACCCACCCACACCCTCTGCTTGAGAAACATGCATGGTGTTAACTCCTGAGAATAGAATGTTTCTAGAGACAAAATCACAGAATGCCAGTTACTGGTTTACCAGCAGTTGTTGGGAGCATGATATCTAATATGCTAGAGAAAGATGAATGACATTATGGATGTTCAACCTGACACGATCCCCATTCTGTGTGTTCTCAATGCTGAAATGCTATGTCAGCTGGTGACTGGATGCTGAGAAGAAACGCCCAACATAATGAAGACAGCAGTCTGAGGATGTACTGCAAAAGCATTAATTGCTTGCAGTTCTGTCTGTCACAATGCAAGACTGACCAAATGGCCTTGAGAGATTTGGTGTTAGCTTTTGCTGACATTTGGCCATTCTGGTTATTTTCAAAGCCTTTATGAAGCTTTGCCTTTATATGTCAGTCTACAGTTCTGCTCCTTATAATACGAAATGTGCTATCTACATCATCTTCTGGTGAAACAGTGCAAATGCATGTATATCCTTTTTTAAATAACATTAAAAACAGATTGATTTTTTTACTCACATGCGTAGCTAGAGTGAGTCTATGTACTCACCTGTTTCGTCCGTCCGGGCGTCCGGGCGTCCGTTTAAAGCTTTAACGTTGGATTTTTCTCGGAGACTATTAAGTCTATCAACACCCAATTTGGCATGATGGTGTATGATGACAAGGCGTAAAAAAACATACATGGTGACTTGACCTTGCTTCAAGGTCAAGGTCGCAGGGGCCATAACTGTTGTCTAAAAACAGACATTTTTCATATTTTCTCAATTTTCTCTGAAGTTTTTGAGATTGGATACCTCACCTATACATGGTATATAGGGCAAAGTAAACCCTATCTTTTGATACCAGTTTGGTTGACCGTGCTTCAAGGTCAAGGTCACAGGAGGTCTTTAAAGTTGGATTGTATACATATTTTGAAGTCACCTTGACCCTGAACTATGGAAGATAACTGTTTCAAACTTAAAATTATGTGGGGCACATGTTATACTTTCATCAAGAGACACATTTTGTCACATATCATCAAGGTCAAGGTTACTCTGACCCTAATGAAATGTGACCAAAATGGGGTAGTGAACCACTAAAAGTGACCATATCTCATGGTAGAAAGTGCCAATAAGCACCATTGTGCTTCCTATGTCTTGAATTAACAGCTTTGTGTTGCATGACCTTGAATGACCTTGACCTTAGGTCAAGGCCACATGTATTTTGGTAGGAAAAATGTGTAAAGCATTTCTTAGTTTAGTGTATGATGTCATTGCTAGGTGTAGTTGATTGGCCTTGACCTTGAAGGTCACCTGAAGGTCAAGGTCATGTAAAGGTCAAGGTCAAGCATGTGAGTCGTATGGGCTTTGCCCTTCTTATTTCATTTGAGATCAATCAAAGAAGTAATCTTTGGTTAGCAGAAGTGTTGTAGCACATCTTCCAGCTTTTTATTCCAACTTTTACACTGGGTAGTTGTACTTTGCCATGTCTCTGCATCGATGCATCTTTAACAGTAAAGTTCACTCGCTTCAGCCGTAGCTTGAACTGTGCTGTGCCCGTTTTTGATAGAACAAGTTAGGGATGTGGTTGGACACAGTGTTTGAATGTTTTACAGAGGTCGCATCCCAATGAGATGCTGACAGGACTGCGTTTCTTTGAAAGAGCCACCAAGGGCAACAATGGGGAACCAGCCAAGGTAAGCATTCTTGACAAAGTCACCACAAGTACCTGTATGGTCTCCTTTCTGCATAGAACCAGTCAGTTTTGCAGAGCTGTCAGTGTACATTTAACTTGAAATTTCTATTATCCTGAATGATATATGATGATAGATATACAATTGAATTTATTACATGTGCCTCTTTTCCAAAATTACCATGGAGCATTCCAAATTGAAAATCAAAGTCAAATGAAAACTGTCCTGTGAGAATTTGAGTATGAATGAAAGACAGGAGAAACCTCACGACTCACCAAAGAAAATATGCCTTCCATTTTTCTACCCACCATTTGAATCACTTGGGAGCTCCATGTTGATTCTTTGTTGCAGGCGATGTTTGACTGGGGCCAAGTGGACCACAACGCTCTGGCCAAGTGTCTTTTGACCCTATGTAGACAGGTCGCCGATGTCCTCACCAAGGAACCCAGGCTGCTGAAACTACACTCCCCAACATACATCCTAGGTAGGCAGAATTCATCCTCTCCTTCCATTTCATTCTTTATTCATCTACTCAGTATGAATTTTTGCTCTTGCTTCTTAGGTAAGTGCTCAGGTGAGCACAATCAGCCTCTGTCTTAACTCCAACTGCATTTTTAGACATGCTGCCTTGGTAGGTAAAACTCTTGCATATCTTGAACAATCTCATTTTATTCTGTTTATTTCTCTCTAGATAGTGTTGACTGGTTGAGGTAATTTGATAAGTGATGCTTTCCATGTTTTTGTCCCCAACATCGTATCAAACAAGCCTGATCCTGAAATTCACAGCACAGTACTATGGAAATGTCCACTCCGTAATCTGTGAAGATCTGTTCAAGTGCCACAGAAACCATAGCATGAAGTTGCTACAGAGAATGTTTTGGTCATGCCACTTGCAGAGGAATATTTGTGCCCATACAGGGGACATCCATGGAAATTACCGAGACCTGGTGTGCTTTGAGAAGGCACTGTGGCGCATGGGGCCAGCCCTCATGCCTGCCTCCTTCCTCTTTCTTGGAGACTATGTGGACCGAGGGGAGCATGGAGTGGAGGTAAGTCTTCCATAGTGGAGCAGGGCATCTCCATGCTTCACAGAAAATGTTTTGTCACTGCATTTTGTTGATGTGTTGAAAAAATTGAAGAAATTTAAACTAATTTCTATATTTTCCTGACATACTTACCAGTAGACAAACCAGTGATATATGACCTTCTGACCTCGAAAAAAGAATTTGCAAAATTCATACCCACACGTGCCTGCCTGCAACGGCCAATCTGATTGGTCGAGACATGGCGCTAGGGACGCCGCGAGCAAAGGGAGGTAACTCCCAGTGCGCCGCGTCACCACCCGCCAGGTATAAATAGCGCAGACAGAGCACGTTCCATCTCTTTGACAAAAGCTGAGACCCAGCAAATGCACAAACGGGGAGGTGGGTGGGACCGTAATTTGTCTACTGGTAAGTATGTCAGGAAAACATAGAAATTAGTTTAAATTTCTTCAAGTTTTCCCTCCAACTTACCAGTAGACAAACCAGTGATATGATTGCCCAACACTGGGCGGCGGATTGTGCATAAACACTAAACCAAAAATAAACCACTCACCATCAAACACGAAGAGCTGAACCCGCAACAACCAACTTGCTGATGCCAAAGTGTCGCTGACACGACGAACTTTAACATCACGCAGATAATGGCGTGTGAACACAGTCACTGCGCCAAAAAGCCGCCCTCATATGGTGAGCCAAAGAGACATTCTTGGCAAACGCGACAGAGGTAGCAACCTTGCGGAGTTCATGAGTCCGAGAGGCACCAGCAGTAGGCTCAAGCCACGCATTCTTGTACGCATCCGTGATCAAAATGCGTATCAAGCAAGAAAAGGATGTCCAGACACCTCGGCGTGACTACGTGAAAGGGCAGAAACAGCCTCCGCGTCCGAAGACGACGGGACTGAGTTCAAGCCAGGAAACAGATGAGTGCATGCATCAGACAAAACACCGAGAGAGAGAGACTGGAAAACACAAGATTCCAGTGATACGATGTGAAAACTAAAAGTGAAACAGGAAGCCAAGTGAACCTGCGTCCCAAGAAGCCAAGCAGAAAAGTTTCACATGTGAACCCTCGGATGGCCAATCCCGAACGAGGTTGCACGAGAGTGCCCGCAGAGAGATGGAGAACGCTCCAGGCGACCCTGCCAACACCTTCGGAAAGCGTAGACTTCCATGCCCGCTGACAACCTAGCAAAGACCGAGAGCCTTTGGATCATGCATAGGCGAGAAGAACCGGCAACGCGTGTTGAAGCAGTTGGCAAACAGATCCACCATCGGTTGCCCAAGCGAAACCACACCCCCTCGAGCTCCTGATGCACTACAGTCCACTCTGTACGCAGAAAAAGACCCCTCCGCCTCAGATGATCCGCTAGCACATTCAACGTACCGGGAATGAACCTGCTAGCAAGCTGTCTCTGACGGGGCCGTTTTGCGACCCATGCCAAAGGCAAAAGGGTAGCTATCAACTCCATCTTGCCAAGCACAGAGAAGAGGATGAAAGAGAGCGCACTCCACACCACGAAAGGGAGAGAGTAGCTCTGACAACGATCGCAACATGTCCGCAAACGGACGAAAAGAAGAGGAGATAGAGTCGAACTGCATGCCGAGGTACTGGAAAGAAGACGACGGCAGGAAGTCAGACTTCTTCAACGAGAAGTTGAAAACCAAGACCCTGTGCAGTGGGACAACCGTCCCCGTGTCCTGAGCACAACGCCGAGACGAGCGATGTAAACCCAACCAAACATCCAGGTACATCTGCCAACGAACTCCCCTGCCTCTCACCAACATCGCCAACTGCTGGCGACCTTGGTGAAAATGGAAGAGTTGACGATGCGTCCGCAGCAGATCCAACGCCGATGTCCCCAGTCCCCCCGAGACCGGAGAACCGTCCGCACCTCTTGCTCATCAAGCGATCCCTTATCGAAACCGTCCACAGACAGAGCGATAGGAACCTTGGTCTGCCGACCCAACGTCCCACCTCTCTTTCCAGCCGCAGTGGCGCCACAGTCTGAGGACCGAGCATGCCAACTCGCTGGGCTCTGATCTGGTCGTCCTAGACTCGCCTCCCTGCCGGGAGAAACACAGTCGATGACCCTGCCTGCCTCCCCGCCCCCGTCAACCTTTCGGAAGCGCGGGGGGTGGGGCACATGGCATGCACAGGAAGGGGGGCGGCGTGCTGACCGGACAAAACAGGGTCTGCTGAATGTCCGGAAGCAACGCTCTGCCGCGGCCCCACCTCAGAGCTCGACCCCGCAGGAGCGCGGTGGGAATGCCTCTCTGCCCTGCTTGACCTGCCGGGAGCGCAGGGGCGGGGCACAGAAGACCGCACGGGAATGAGGGCGGCGTGAACACCGGACCAGACAGTGTCAGCTGAATGGCCGGAAACAGCACGCTGCCGTGGCCCCACCGCAGAGCGCGACCTCGCGGGAGCGGGTAGGGGTGCCGCACTGCCCCGTTCGACCTTTCGGAAGCACAGGGGCAGGGCACAGGAGAGCGCCCGAGGCGGGGGGCGGCATGCTCACCGGACCAGACAGTGTCAGCTGAATGGCCGGGATCAACGCTCCGCCGTGGCCCCACCGTAGAGCTCAACCTCGCGTGAGCGTGGTGGGGGAGCCGCCCCGCCCCGTTCGACCTTTCGAAAGCACAGGGGCAGGGCACAGAGGACCGCACAGGGCGGGGGGCGGCATGCTCACCGGACCAGACAGTGTCAGCTGAATGGCCGGAACAACCCGCTGCCATGGCCCCACCGCAGAGCGCGACCTCGCGGGAGCAGGTAGGGGTGCCGCACCGCCCCGTTCGACCTTTCGGAAGCACAGGGGCAGGGCACAGGAGAGCGCACGAGGCGGGGGGCGGCATGCTCACCGGACCAGACAGTGTCAGCTGAAAGGCCGGGATCAACACTCCGCCATGGCCCCACCGTAGAGCTCAACCTCGCGTGAGCGTGCTGGGGGAGCCACACCGCCCCGTTCGACCTTTCGGAATCACAGGGGCGGGGCACAGGGGACCGCCCGAGGCGGGGGGCGGCATGCTCACCAGACCAGACAGTGTCAGTTGAATGGCTGGGATCAACACTCCGCCGTGGCCCCACCGTAGAGCTCGACCTCGACCTCGCGGGAGCGTGGTGGGGGTGCCGCACCGCCCAGTTCGACCTTTCGGAAGCACAGGGGTGGGGCACAGGAGACCCCGCACGAGGCGGGGGGGGGGGGGGGGGGGCGGCATGCTCACCGGACCAGTGTCAGCTGAATGGCCGGGATCAACGCTCCGCCGTGACCCCACCGCTGAGTTCGACCCGCTGGAGCGCGATGGGGGTGCCGCACCGTCCCGCTCGAACCTCCGGGAGCACAGGGAGGGAGGGGGGTAGCCCAGGGACCGCACGTTGCGGGGGGCGGCATGCTCACTGGACCAGACAGTGTCAGCTGAATGGCCGGGATCAACGCTCCGCCGGGACCCCACCGCATAGCTCGACCTCCTGGGAGCGCGGTGGGGGTGCCGCACCGCCCCGTTCGACCTTTCGGAAGCACAGGGCGGGGCACAGGGGACCACATGGGCAGTGGGGCGGCGTGATCACCGGACCAGACAGTGTCAGCTGAATGACCGGGATCAACGCTCTGCCGGGGTCGACCCAATACGTACCCGCTTGAGCTCGACCTGTGGGGAGAGCGGGAACGCCTGTCGTCAGAGTGCCGCAGTGCAGCACCATCCGAGGGCGCGGGAACAGGGCACAGCTGACGAAACGTTCCAGCCGAGCCGAATGGCACGCACACCAGTCCAGGAGCAGAGGACAGGAACCACAAATACGGGCAAGGCAGTCCCAGCCTGACCAGGCTGATCCGACCAGCCGACACATGGTGTGCAGAGCTGAACCGGAACACTGGGCAAGGCAGTCCACCTGCCCAGCAGACCCGACATCCCGGACACGTGGTGCGAAGGGCTGAAAGCAAAACACAACCGCGGTCTGACCCGCCGCAAGAAACAGAAGAGAAGAAGACAGCAAACGCCTCTCTCAAATGCTCGGGACAGGGGAGGGGGCGGGCTAGAAACCCCACCCCACCCCTACCACACCAGCAGAGAGCGTAACTGCAGACCCAGGCACAGAGTCTACCGTCTAAGCAGACCGTGTGGTGGGCATTAACAACAAAAACGTGCCAAGACCGAACTCCGCAGCGCCACCTATCCAAAACAGGAAACGCCGCGGGAGCACGCCAAACACCGACACGTGAACGCAATAGAAGGAATGAAAGCAGAAACACTACTCATAATGAGCGAGAATTCCTTCCTCCCCCGATCGTGCAAGCGCCCAACACCCAAACGCACACACAAGCGTTCACACTGACACCCAGCGGCACGCAGTTAACCACCCTACCGATGCGTGGAAACGAAGCAGGAGTGCGAGCAGAGCATGCGTTCATCAGACCCGAGAACATCTCCATTCCCAAATTCGCTGTCACCACAGAGAAAACGCCATTCCTCGCACACGAAACAGCGTTGTACAGGGCGCCAATAACGAATCCGGTAGCAACGCCACCGACGTCATAAGCTAAAAGCGAACAATGACGGAAACCGCAACAGCAGTGTGCGAACTAGAACGTCCGCCGCTATACCTGCCGCACAGGCAAAGACGCGGCCGCACACGAAGCATGCCGACGTGTAGACGACGGAGCAGAAGACGAGTAGAGAGCACGCGGTCGTAGTGAGCGCGTACTCCCCTCACTGCCTCAGCCCCTGACCTCGCTACCCACGTCGTGTCGACTCCATTGTCCCGCACACGAACCGCGTGGGGAAGTTCCGCCATGACAGGGACACGGTGTATAAACACCGACGCCGAGACAGGGCGGACACACAGCCACAAAGCGAACGCGCCGACCAGCAAAGCAACAAACACTAAGCCAGTCGACGCAAGCCTGATAAACAACGACACGCCAACTCAACAGTTTAGAACAGCGGGGCGAGCACTCAATTTACCAGGCGAACAAACACAAAGCCGACCTACGCATGGACGACGAGGCAGAAAGACGAGTAGGAGCACGCGTTCGTAATAAGCGCGTACTCCCCCCCCCCCCCCCGCCCCCGACCTCGCTGCCCCAGCAGTGTCGACTCCATTGTCTCGCTCACGACCCACGTGGGGAAAATCCGCCATGACAGTCACACGGTGTTTTCGTAGAGAAAACACCGACGCCGAAAGAGCGAACACCCACCACCACACAAAACGAGCGCGACGGCAAGCAAAGTAGCGAACACGCGAGCAAGCCGACCTAGCCTGATAAAGCAACGACACGCCAACTCAACAGAACAGCGGGGCGAGCACTCAAATTTACCAGGCGAACAATTCAAACGTAAACACAACAAGCGCCAACAGACGCCAAACCAGCGGCATGCCGCAGTACTTCCCTCAAGCTCCAGCGAAGGAACGGCAAACTCCTAAATCACACAAGTGACCCGAGGTAATCCCTAGCACATGTACTCCAGTGCCAGCGAAAAAAGTCAAAGAGATGGAACATGCTCTGTCTGCGCTATTTATACCTGGCGGGTGGTGACGCGGCGCACTGGGAGTTACCTCCCTTTGCTCGCGGCATCCCTAGCGCCATGTCTCGACCAATCAGATTGGCCGTTGCAGGCAGGCACGTGTGGCTATGAATTTTGCAAATTCTTTTTTCGAGGTCAGAAGGTCATATATCACTGGTTTGTCTACTGGTAAGTTGGAGGGAAAACCTGAATATTTCTTATCTCTGTTGGGTGTCTTGTTTTGTATTACTTTTATTTGATAATTTTTCTACATTTTCATTTCACCTTAATTAGTTTCCTATTTTTGTATTTGTTTATAAGTACATAGATGAATGCTGTACAACTTGCATGTTCAATTTGATGATGATTTGTTCTTGCCATATTTGTGTATTATGAAGTTTATTAGGCTTATGTAAAGTGTGCAATTTAATTCCTTTCAGGTTGTGGCATATTTGTTTGCTCAAAAACTGTTGGCACCAAACAAGTTCTGCCTCCTTCGAGGAAACCATGAACTCAGAAGTGTGCAAGAGATGTTCCACTTCAAGTCGTAAGTTTATATCTATTGTTCAATGGTATATGTATCCCGTTTTTTTAACCTCTATATTTGTCCTCTGCACAATTCTACAGTCTTCGGAGACCTAATGCAGCTCAATCTTTGCTGTTCAATGTTGATGACAAATTTCTATGCTAATGTTATTAATAGTCATTTGATTGCTGGAGTAATTGAGGTAACTTGCTTGCTTGCAGGGAGTGCATTACAAAGTTTGGTGACAGCATTGGAATGCAGGTGTGGGATGCTGTCAATGAGTGCTTCGACGTCATGCCCATTGCTGCCACCGTGGATGACAGGGTGAGTAGGAGGGTTTCCATGCCAGCCCTGTCCTCAGCTGTCTCCTGTCTGCCAACATCAGTAATCAGTAACTGAAATGCTTGCAGTTATTATCGCTCTCTTGTAAAGGGCAAAATCATTTGCTTGATGAAGGCTGTGAGAACAGCTGGAATCTCCAAGAGAGTAAAGAACTAAATGGAGTGATAGGTTTAGAATGGGTAATCAGTGACTGGTTCTGAGGCTCATTTCATTGCATGTATAGCATGATCAGTTACTGGTGAACATACTTCCTTGGTTGTAGATGCTCTCTTACGGATGTGAAACAAGTTCATGAAAGTTGTATACTATAGATCATCTGATTAAGTGGAACTTGAATGGATGAATTACTGGATACCTTGTACTGAGACAGACAGAAAGGGCCTTACTTATTCTCTGTGCCTTTCTTCTTTTCTCCAGATCTTCTGTGTCCACGGTGGCATTCCCTCCCCTGTGAATGACAACGGCTACATCGAGACAATCAACAAAGTCCCCAACCCTCTGCCTGACCCTGAAGCTGAGAGCCCGCTGGCCTGGGAGCTGCTCTGGAGCGACCCCATAGGGTCAGTCTCTCTCAATAGAACAAGTGTTCCCACATGCAATTTCAGCATGTCTTTTTTTACTTTTTTTTCCACATGCTCAGTCTAGTTCAGTAATTTGGAGTAAATGAAGGGTAAGTCAATAAAAACTATTTGTATTTGATTACTTGAAGGGGTAGAGTAGAAGAACTAATGGAAGTTTTTTTTATAGAAAGATGTCAATCTGGGGCTGTCTGTGAAGTATGAAGTATTGATGTAAGTTTTATATTTTCCTCCTATTTTGAGGGGGGAGGAGATGGGATGGGTGGGGATGGTAAAGATGTATTAATATCTGATAATTACTTCTTTCCTGTTTGGGATAGTAATGTTTCTGCATACATAGTTTAGTTCATACTGCTAAGTAAGCCCTTGCTTATAGGTGCACACTGCGTAGCCACTTTCGTGAAAAATCGTCAAAAATCGAGATTTTAGTTATACTCGGAAACAAGGTCTACATAGTCTCAATAACACATGGGCACGATCAATTTGCCAGCTTTTCATTCCTTCATTTTTTCTTTAAATAGTTTAGAGAGGTACCCATCGCTGAAGTTGTGAAAAAACCTAACCTTGAAGTCAAAAGTGTCATTTTGAGCGCTTGGATACGGCATCTTCCTCCTCAAAACATGCTTCATGTTTGGTATCAGTGCGTAGCGCCTTCACTCGGCTCTTGGACGCGACTATTTCCGGAGGAAACGAATGCAGTACAGAGGAACACGAAGCAAAAATCGGAAGCCAGTGAAAGCCATGAGAATAGAGGTCGGCTAGTCAGCTTGCCTGTGATTGGACAGGTTTCACGAGGCCAGCGCGTGATCGCAGCGGAAGTGACCTACGGAAATGCCCAAAGCAACGATTGGCTATTCCCGTGTATAACGACTAGCATACTTCAGCCGAGTCAAGATGGCTGTTGTTTGAACGCTGCAGCACACAAAAATGTCGAAGAAACCGAAGAAATGGCACAGTCAACATCAGTATGGGAAAAAGAGAAAGAGACGCAAGCTAGAAGCAGAAGATTCATCAGTTGTTGCCACCAGAGGTGAGGATTTGACGCCAACAGCCTCCAGAGTTGGGGAATTAGCACCGATCGCCTCCACGTCGACTGAATCGGCATCCAGATTGACACCAACGGCCTCCACGTCAACTGAATCGGTGTCCGCAAAGAAAAAGGGTCGCTTCCATCGTGCTACTTCAACTTCAAGCGAGACGAGCGCAGGCCTTTCTGATCAGACTGATGTCAACCTCATTGTCAGTATGAGGAGTCTGAACAAGCTATTCTCTGCCTTCGAGTGTGAGAGCTGTGAGCAGCCCTACCGAGTGACAAAGGTCGAAACAGCGAAGATGGGCTCTGCTTGCCAGCTTCAAGTGAAGTGTTCGGCGTGTGGCACCATCATCAGTCAGCTCGCAACATCATCCAAGACGGGCACTACGCACAGAGGATTCGATGTCAACCGCCACCTCGACATAGCAGCAACCTCGACAGGAATCGGATTTACCCAATTAAAGAGGTTTTTTGCTTTGATGAATATGCCACCGCCCATGCACCTGAAGACTTGGCAGTTTTACCAGAAAGCTGTCCACTCAGGAGCTCGTCGGGCAGCTGACAAGCACCTTCAGGAGGCAGCGGAACAAGTGCGAGTGCTGTACACCGAGATGAACATTGGCGAACCAAATCCTGATGGACACCTGGACATTTCAGTTTCCTTCGACGTTCGATGGAAGCTGGCAGAAGCGAGGGCGAACTTCACACTGTGGTATTGCCACTGTGATAGAGGTCTTCTCAGGTCTTGTGGTGGACTATGTGACTCTGTCCAACTATTGCCACGGATGTGAGATAGGGCAGAAAGCAGACTCTGCCGAGTTTGAGGAGTGGAAGGGAAAGCATAAAGAGGAGTGCCAGAAGACAATTCACTGCTCTTCCCAGGCAATGGAGGTAGAGGCTGCTGTCATTCTGTGGAGCAGGTCTGAAGCTTGGCACAACTTCAGATATGTGGAGATGTTGGGGGATGGGGATGGGAAGGCACACTCCAGAGTGAATCAGGCCAGAGTGTATGGTGAGGGAGTGGATGTGCAGAAGATTAACTGTGTCAACCATGTCACCAAGAGGATGGGGAGAACTGCCTCTGCCTCCATGATCACGTGTTTCTTACAAGTTTGTGGATTGTTTTCAAGGTTGATGCTTTTGCCTTTGAATTTGATAGACTTAGGATGAAGTGTATTACCTCAAAGTTTGCTTGCATATGTAGAAATGGATGCCAAAATTGAAAAATTGTGTTAAAAATCTGTATCTTTTTTAGTTCAATTGTTATACAAGTGTAAACTTTCTCAAACTTTAAAGTCAAATTTCTCAAATAGTGGTTTTCATTTCTACGGTAATGATTTTGCTCCTTTAACAATGTGACTTAGAATAAAGATAGAATGTAGAGATTTTGCTTGTTTGTATATATGGATGCTGAATGCTATAAGACTAGTTAGAAATCTGTAAAGTTATTAGTTATTTTTAAATTAAAGTTTAATCTTGTCATGCCAGCAACGTTTTTTGCATGTGTAAATGCCACTCATCACCAGAAGCATTTGTAAGTGTTATAAATACATTTATAATGTTTTATGGCAAAATATAGGTCTTCTTCTTTGTACACAACCATTGCTGATCCTATAGAGTTTGATCCTAGTAGTTTGGTAGGGGTCAAAAATTGTAACGTGCATTTTTCAGTGATTGTGCTATATAACAAGAACTAGTCAACCTAGAACAAAACAAATTGATGTGAATTATCCTTGTTGTGTGTTTGTATTGTGTGCAAAGTTTCATTAAGATAGCTGAAACAGTTGCTGAGCAATGAATTTTTCCTGATACCCCCGTTTTCTACGCCATATGCCTCCTTAACAGACATATACACATCAATTATTAGAAACCTTATATTGCAGCAACGTTTATTGATGATTTTGAAGATGAAAGATGATAAATGTAATGATGGTGATGACGATGACAATGATAACCTGAATGGAATTTTGGAGTGGTGTCTCTTCTGCAGGCTGGAGCTTGTCACACCTGAGGTGGTGCAGGACCTGAAGGCCAACAATGGTTTTGTGTTCAATTCTCGCCGGGGCACGGCCAACTTCTTTAGCTGTGATGCACTCTTTGCCTTTCTGGAGCGGAATGGACTGTCCCACGTCATCAGGGCTCACGAAGTGCAAGAGGCAGGCTTCCAGGTAAGAAGGAAGGCACAGTCGTCTCCCTTTAAGTACCATATGCTCAGGGTCTTTTGTGTAGGCATCAGAGCTCTAAGCATGCTGACATCTAGGGCCTTTGTTTCCATGCTGACATCTAGGGTCTTTGTTTCCATGCTGACATCTAGGGTCTTTGTTTCCATGCTGACATCTAGGGTCTTTTGTGTAGGCATCAGAGCTCTAAACATGCTGACATCTAGGGTCTTTTGTGTAGGCATCAGAGCTCTAAGCATGCTGACATCTAGGGCCTTTGTTTCCATGCTGACATCTAGGGTCTTTGTTTCCATGCTGACATCTAGGGTCTTTGTTTCCATGCTGACATCTAGGGTCTTTTGTGTAGGCATCAGAGCTCTAAACATGCTGACATCTAGGGTCTTTTGTGTAGGCATCAGAGCTCTAAGCATGCTGACATCTAGGGCCTTTGTTTCCATGCTGACATCTAGGGTCTTTGTTTCCATGCTGACATCTAGGGTCTTTGTTTCCATGCTGACATCTAGGGTCTTTTGTGTAGGCATCAGAGCTCTAAACATGCTGACATCTAGGGTCTTTTGTGTAGGCATCAGAGCTCTAAACATGCTGACATCTAGGGTCTTTTGTGTAGGCATCAGAGCTCTAAACATGCTGACATCTAGGGTCTTTTGTGTAGGCATCAGAGCTCTAAACATGCTGACATCTAGGGTCTTTTGTGTAGGCATCAGAGCTCTAAACATGCTGACATCTAGGGTCTTTTGTGTAGGCATCAGAGCTCTAAACATGCTGACATCTAGGGTCTTTTGTGTAGGCATCAGAGCTCTAAACATGCTGACATCTAGGGTCTTTTGTGTAGGCATCAGAGCTCTAAACATGCTGACATCTAGGGGTCTTTTGTGTAGGCATCAGAGCTCTAAACATGCTGACATCTAGGGTCTTTTGTGTAGGCATCAGAGCTCTAAACATGCTGACATCTAGGGTCTTTTGTGTAGGCATCAGAGCTCTAAACATGCTGACATCTAGGGTCTTTTGTGTAGGCATCAGAGCTCTAAACATGCTGACATCTAGGGTCTTTTGTGTAGGCATCAGAGCTCTAAACATGCTGACATCTAGGGTCTTTGTTTCCATGCTGACATCTAGGGTCTTTGTTTCCATGCTGACATCTAGGGTCTTTTGTGTAGGCATCAGAGCTCTAAACATGCTGACATCTAGGGTCTTTTGTGTAGGCATCAGAGCTCTAAACATGCTGACATCTAGGGTCTTTTGTGTAGGCATCAGAGCTCTAAACATGCTGACATCTAGGGTCTTTTGTGTAGGCATCAGAGCTCTAAACATGCTGACATCTAGGGTCTTTTGTGTAGGCATCAGAGCTCTAAACATGCTGACATCTAGGGTCTTTTGTGTAGGCATCAGAGCTCTAAACATGCTGACATCTAGGGTCTTTTGTGTAGGCATCAGAGCTCTAAGCATGCTGACATCTAGGGTCTTTTGTGTAGGCATCAGAGCTCTAAACATGCTGACATCTAGGGTCTTTTGTGTAGGCATCAGAGCTCTAAACATGCTGACATCTAGGGTCTTTTGTGTAGGCATCAGAGCTCTAAACATGCTGACATCTAGGGTCTTTTGTGTAGGCATCAGAGCTCTAAACATGCTGACATCTAGGGTCTTTTGTGTAGGCATCAGAGCTCTAAACATGCTGACATCTAGGGTCTTTTGTGTAGGCATCAGAGCTCTAAACATGCTGACATCTAGGGTCTTTTGTGTAGGCATCAGAGCTCTAAACATGCTGACATCTAGGGTCTTTTGTGTAGGCATCAGAGCTCTAAACATGCTGACATCTAGGGTCTTTTGTGTAGGCATCAGAGCTCTAAACATGCTGACATCTAGGGTCTTTTGTGTAGGCATCAGAGCTCTAAACATGCTGACATCTAGGGTCTTTTGTGTAGGCATCAGAGCTCTAAACATGCTGACATCTAGGGTCTTTTGTGTAGGCATCAGAGCTCTAAACATGCTGACATCTAGGGTCTTTTGTGTAGGCATCAGAGCTCTAAACATGCTGACATCTAGGGTCTTTTGTGTAGGCATCAGAGCTCTAAACATGCTGACATCTAGGGTCTTTTGTGTAGGCATCAGAGCTCTAAACATGCTGACATCTAGGGTCTTTTGTGTAGGCATCAGAGCTCTAAACATGCTGACATCTAGGGTCTTTTGTGTAGGCATCAGAGCTCTAAACATGCTGACATCTAGGGTCTTTTGTGTAGGCATCAGAGCTCTAAACATGCTGACATCTAGGGTCTTTTGTGTAGGCATCAGAGCTCTAAGCATGCTGACATCTAGGGTCTTTTGTGTAGGCATCAGAGCTCTAAACATGCTGACATCTAGGGTCTTTTGTGTAGGCATCAGAGCTCTAAACATGCTGACATCTAGGGTCTTTTGTGTAGGCATCAGAGCTCTAAACATGCTGACATCTAGGGTCTTTTGTGTAGGCATCAGAGCTCTAAACATGCTGACATCTAGGGTCTTTTGTGTAGGCATCAGAGCTCTAAACATGCTGACATCTAGGGTCTTTTGTGTAGGCATCAGAGCTCTAAACATGCTGACATCTAGGGTCTTTTGTGTAGGCATCAGAGCTCTAAACATGCTGACATCTAGGGTCTTTTGTGTAGGCATCAGAGCTCTAAACATGCTGACATCTAGGGTCTTTTGTGTAGGCATCAGAGCTCTAAACATGCTGACATCTAGGGTCTTTTGTGTAGGCATCAGAGCTCTAAACATGCTGACATCTAGGGTCTTTGTTTCCATGCTGACTTTTCAAGAGACTGTATTTTTAATAAAAGGTTCCGACTATTGCTCTATCTCTCATGCTTTGAAGTTGGTCTGTCATGTATTTTACAATGTCACACAGAGCTTTGTATTAATTTTAATTTTAAAAATTTGATAACATATGTAACCTAGTACCAAGCAACTGGACTGCAAAACTTTAAGATTTGGATGTAATCATTGTAAAGTGTTGTTCTTGGGTTGGGGAGGGGCATGACCTATGGAACTGAAATGCAGTAGAGATACCACTTGGGTTGGGCAGGGGCATGACCTATGGAACTGAAATGCAGTAGAGATACCACTTCCAGCCAAGGGTAGTCCAGCTGCTGAGCAATGCTCACTGCATTTTCTCCTCCCTCCCAGGTCCAGCAGAAAGGGAAACTCCTGACAGTATTCTCATCTTCCCACTACTGTGGGGGTGCCAACGAGGCTGCCTGTGTCCTGGCCGACAACTTCAAGCTGCGCATGATTCGCATCGACACAACCTGAAAGGCTGGAGTCCTCTAGCCAATGTGTGTGCCTGCACCTAGTTTTGGATGGTTCCTGTTTTTGCAAGACCAGGCCAAGATGTCATCAGCATGGCTTTGAAAACCGGGATTTTTCAATGAGATAGAATATACCCCATGAGTGTTTTTTTTCTCTCAGCAAATTAAAAGAATTGATTTGACATTTTGTTCTGACAAATGAACTTAAAAAGAATTTGCAGCAACTTTGTTGTAGTATCTGAGAATGTATATAGGTGTTCACTCTTCTTGTGATGTAATGTATCTGTTAATCAATTTTTGCTGAAAACAATCGCGATTCTTTAATGACCTGGTATTGCTTAGCTATTGCTTTGTGCAGATATTGCATATGTTTTCCAAAGAAAACTGTTCCATCTACATGTGCTGCTATGTGGTTGCTCCTTGTCTTTGTCACCCCTGTTGTGTTCTTGTGTTCTGTGTTTACCTGCAGTAATGGCTGCTGCAATAGTGCTGGGTTTTTTTATGGACAGCTGTACATAGAGCATGGTCAGGCAGTTGGGTCCGCAGGTGTGTAGAATTTTCTCTATGTATATATTGGACAAGGCTCCCTCCTGCCTGCAGAGCCATGTGTACATAACAGCCTTCCAGGAGGGGAGATGCTGCTATTCCAAAGATAATCCCTGTGATGCTCTCATTTAAAGTTTCATCGAGGAATCTCAGGCCACATGCACCAGGAGAGACCCACCATGTGAATGAACTTTGTACTGATCTGCACTGATTGAACCGCCAGTTCTCATAAAATTATTTTGAGTCGAGTGCTTGCAGTATTGCTCATTGGGCTCTGACAGGAGATGCTACATGATTCATCAAAACAAAACATATGAAAAAGAGGGAATGGTGATGTAATGGAGAGAAAACATTGAAAGCATGCCATTGCCCTGGATTTGTTATTTGTAAAAGCACCTCATCACATCCAGTTGTTTTTTATGTTCGTGGTGTGGTTGTTTTTTTAATGTTTGTGGTATTTGTTTTTCTCCAGTAAACTTAGAAACTGCAGATGTTCAGCTGAACTCTGTTGAAAACATGTATGGACCAGTGTGGAAGATGATAGGAAAGCAGGGATGGTGGTCAGATGGTCACAGTCAGACAGTTTCCAGGTGGCTGAGTGAATGCTGTAGCCTATGGCTGTGTTTGTCTGGACAGCAACTCTACATTCTGGCAGGGGTCTCCCAGGCAGCAGCCTGTCATGCTGGAGGTTTCCTCGAGGAGTGGAAAAGGATGAAGCCATCAAGTGGAGAGTCTGATCTTCTAGGCAGATTGCATGATCCTCTTCTGCTGCTTGCAACAGAACAGGGAAGGTTTAAGGATGTAGTGCAGGTGCTGCACAGCTCTTTTTAAAATTGCCTTTTCTGTTGCGGTAAAAAAAATTTAAAGCAGTCCTCCATGATTAAAAGATGTTTACAACAACTTCCTATGTACTCATTGAGAAAATCATGAAATGATGCAATGATTTTTCTTCAAACCAAAAGGTGTGTTGAAATGCATATCTTTATAATTGAAAATTGCTGTTAGTTTTGTAAAGTCACGTTTAGTGGCCTTGTAATTGCTTTGATTGAAGAAGAAAGTGCTGCTGGAAAAAAAAGTGCTCGTCATAATCATGTGCACATGAAGATTTGTGATTTCAAGCATTGTCACTGGACAGATCTGGCTTGAGTGTTGCAGAAAATAAAATGTTATAATGTTGCTTTGCTTCCCTTTCTCTCTACACTTTCTCTTTGGTTTCGTGTGTGTGTGTGTGTGTGTGTGTGTGTGTGTGTGTGTGTGTGTGTGTGTGTGTGTGTGTGTGCACTGCTGGTCTCAGTCACATACTCAGCCCTTGTGTTCTTTGTGTTTCATGCACAGATCATTAAGCACACTCATCTGCACTTGCTTTGGAAGGCATTGGCACAATCAAAAGGAGGGAGTGGAGAATTATGTGGACTATGTTGCAGGGTCAGTGTCTCATAGCATCATAAAGGCGTTGGATTTTTGTATTCATAAACAAGATTGATCCATCACTGCTAATCACAGATTTTATCAGATGTTCTTATGATATTGTGTCTTCAGAAGAGCCAACATGTCTAGAATGCAGGGAAATGTCTTGGTAATTATAATTTTTATTGCAAAGTATAAAGTGTCATTGATATTTGTCATTAATGATGGGATTGTCTTCTTTTTCTTGTATATTTGTCATGCATCTTTTGTCTAGCTTTTCCCTCACATGAGCGAATAATATGTCACTGTTTGACATCTGCATGAGGGGTTCCCAAGATGCCATACGAGGACGTTAATTTGTATAATCCATACTGTTTGATGCATACATCAAAGTGACTAATGTTTCTACCTTTTGTAACATAGTTTGACTCTTGCAAAACCATTACCAGTGAAAGCATTTATGGCACTCATTGAGTAACGCAGGAGAAACGAAGTTGTTTTGATAGGCGAAAGAGTGAAGAAAGGGAGGCATATTTATATTTTTGTACTTAAAGATTCATGTGTTAGTGTTTGTGAGGTCATCAAAGCATCTACTTCATTACATGTCATCCCAAGCTTATGCTATGTTTGGGGAAGGAGTTTAGAGCCTGTTTTCCTCACACTGGTTCCATGGTCCAGCGCTCACACATATCACAAAGATGGAGTCCTAACGGTTGGTCTCAACTGACTTCAAATTGTGCTTCTTTGTGACAGTGTGCGCTTTGCAGAGGTGCTCATGATGGATGCCATGGACGGGATGAGGAAACCTTTACAAAGCAGCCAAATACTTTTTGACTGTTGAGGCTTTGGAGTCCTGAAAAGCAGGTGAAGAGTTTGCATATGTAATGGATAACCAAGCTTCTTCAAGTAGATCATCGTATCTGTTCCTACTGTTGAAAACCTTGTCAGTATTCTGTGGGCCATGTCCTCTGATGACCAGTAGAAGCTATTCTGGTGTGTTGTTTCATTCCTTAGTATTGTCCAGTGGCATGTCACTTTGCTGTACCCCATTTTTCAAATGGACAGTTTTCCTTCTGTTATTGTATTGTCAGTGTTTGATTGCATCCACATTTTCATCAGACAGTGTTTGATTGCATCCATATTTTCATCAGACAGAGGAGCGCTTTCATTGTAGAAGGAACTGCCTTGCAAATGAAGGAGTTATTTGTTGGAGACGAGACTTGCAGTATGACTCTCTAAAAAAAATACAGATCACTCTCCCCTCTCAAGGTACATTTGGTTTGTCTTGAGCAGTGAGGGACCTACTCATCTTGCTCTGGCTTCCTTTACATGGTATTGGCCCCTGTACCACCACCCAATCTCACTATGAAAGCAGGGTATCGCACAAGTATAACTTCATTACATTGTAAAATGTCTGATTTTAGGTGTTGCACATAGGCATTGAGGCAATGTTCAGCTTGTAGGGTCATGTTTCTTGTGTCAGGCTCTGCAAAGGTTTAGATAAGAAAGAGTAGTCTAACTGGATCTGTCATGACCTGCAAAGGTCAGTGATTACTTGATGTAAGAAATTGTTTTAAAGCATGCACACATGTACACCAACACACAGAGAATTCATATTGTGCTCCCCTTAAAAAAATTCTGCAGAAAGACTTTGACATCTGAAGAGATGATATGGGAGAAGAAAATATCTTGTTTTATCATGATGGATGTAAATTCAAGTTGAACGTTAGTTCATGAATTTTTTTCTTGTGCAGCTGATTAAATTTCATTCACAATTTTCTTTGTTTTTTGTTTGTTTAACACTTGCCTGCTGACAGAATTTGACAGTTGCCTGCTGCTGTGGAGTTTCATTTCACTGGAATGTGAATCCTCATGAAGTGACTGTGTTGCTGTATTCACTTTATCAAGACCACACACACACACACACACAGAGTTGCTGTATTTGCATCAAGAATACGAACACATGCACACATACACACAGTTGCTGTAATTGTTGCATCAAGAACACGCACACACAATGTGTACACACACACACACACACACACAGTGTAATTGTTGCATCAAGAATGCACACACACACATAGAGTTGCTGTAATTGTTGCATCAAAACTGCACACATACACACACACACACAGAGTTGCTGTAATTATTGCATCAAGACTGCACACATACACACAGAGTTGCTGTAATTGTTGCATCAAGAATGCACACACATACACACAGAGTTGCTGTAATTATTGCATCAAGAATGCACACAGACACAGTTGGTGTAATTGTTGCATCAAAATGCACACACACACGCACACACAGAGTTGCTGCAATTTTTGCATCAAGAATGCACACACACTCACAGAGTTGGTGTAATTGTTGCATCAAGAATGCACACACATACACACCGAGTTGCTGTAATTATTGCATCAAAAACACACACACACATACACACAGAGTTGCTGTAATTATTGCATCAAGAATGCACACAGACACAGTTGGTGTAATTTTTGCATCAAAAATGCACACACACACACACACACACACACACACAGAGTTGCTGTAATTGTTGCATCAAGACTGCACACACACACACACACAGAGTTGCTGTAATTATTGCATCAAGAATGCACACATACACAGTTGGAGTAATTGTTGCATAAAAAATGCACACACACACACAGAGTTGCTGCAATTTTTGCATCAAGAATGCACACACACGCACAGAATTGCTGTAATTGTTGCATCGAGAATGCACACACATACACACCGAGTTGCTGTAATTATTGCATCAAGAACACACACACACACACACACACACAAACACACACACACACACACAGAGTTGCTGTAATTATTGCATCAAGAATACACACAGACACAGTTGGTGTAATTGTTGCATCAAAAATGCACACACACACACACACACAGAGTTGCTGCAATTTTTGCATCAAGAATGCACACATACACACACAGAGTTGCTGTAATTGTTGCATCAAGAATGCACACACATACTCACAGAGTTGCTGTAATTGTTGCATCAAGAATGCACACACACACACAGAGTTGCTGTAATTGTTGCATCAAAAATGCACACACACACACACACACACACACGGTGTAATTGTTGCATCAAGAATGCACACACATACACACAGTTGGTGTAATTGTTGCATCAAGAATGCACACATACACACACACACACACACACATATAATTGCTGTAATTGTTGCATTAAGAATGCACACACACACAGGGTTGCTGTAATTGTTGTATCAAGAACGCACACACACACACACACACACACACACACACACACACACACTCACACACACACACACAGAGAATTGCTGTAATTGTTGCATCAAGGATACTCACACAGTTGCTGTATTCACTGCATCAAGAACACACACTCGATCACACACACATAAACACGTTTTCATCTTAAATGTTGTATGTTGCTACAGTAGCACAACACAAAGGATAACAGTTACACAAACAATACAAGAAAAGATCACTTCACTCAGTCCCTGACCATCTTCTAGTGGCGTTTGTGTACGACTCTCTTGGTCTGCATGCTTGTTTCCATCTGTCCTTCCATCTCTGTGTCTATCCCTCCGTCTCCGTCAGTCCCTCACCGTGTCTGGCACTGTCTGTCCCTCACTGTGTCTGTTTCTGTCGGAGAGTGCAATATATGCTTCACGGAGGACTATGTGGGCGCGCTCAATACTTTATCTTCCAAACATGCAGTGACTTGTTTATTGTTTTTTAAATCTCGCTCTGAAGATACAAGCACATCACATTAAACAGAACTCTTCGTTCTTAGTTTATTTATTTATGTGTAAATTCCGTAAATGGTGGGAAGGTTACCAAACAACGTTCAGGTGTCTTTTCAATGCTGGCCGTCTTTATTGTAATTTGTAAAGATTATAATTTTTCCTGTACGCATGTTCATTGGGAAAAGACGACGATGCTTCAATATAAAAAACTGCAACAATCCAAATGAGCACAATATTAGAGCGGTTTATTAGGCGCATGTTTTATCACGTACATGATAGACGTTATATTCGTCTCTGCTCCAAAACAATCTTCTTCAACGGGGGACACCTCTATATGCCCCCGTCTCTATATGCCCCCGTCCCTATATGCCCCCGTCTCTATATGCCCCCGTCTCTATATGCCCCCGTCTCTATATGCCCCCGTCTCTATATGCCCCCTGTTTGAGTGTGTTCTTCATGGCCACATAGGGTTAGGGTTAGGGTTAGGGTTATATACAGTCATCTGCTTATAGAGACGGGGGCATATAGACACGCACCCCTTACAGCAAAGATAAAGCGCGTTATAAAAACCGCTGGCGCTGAACCTCCAGGTTTTGGCATTTAAAAAATGATCGGGTTCGAACCCGCAACCTCTCGAGAAAAGAGGGGGAAAACACACACGCACATAAAAACACAAAAAACCACAACCTCTCGAAAAAAAAGAAGAAAAAAAAAGTTTCAGCGC
This sequence comes from Theodoxus fluviatilis, assembly GCA_034096865.1. Taxonomy (NCBI): domain Eukaryota; kingdom Metazoa; phylum Mollusca; class Gastropoda; order Cycloneritida; family Neritidae; genus Theodoxus; species Theodoxus fluviatilis. Next base: position 309,120 of record JAWQFJ010002788.1, read on the forward strand.
AGAATCAAACCTGGTCATGCATGACCAAGAGTCGAACGCTCTACCAGCTGAGCCATTAGAGAATTGCTATGACGGAGTGTTTGTAAAGCATGTAAATGCATTTCTAAGCTATCGGCCCAGGAACAATCAACCATATATTTTAAACATGATGGATAGGTTCAGGAAGCTCCTATTATGACATGTTTTGCTTTCCTTTGGCATGTCATAGACGCTGAATTAACACTCACACAGTCACACAGAGGAGGAAGTGTATTATAGATGTTCAACCCAGACATGTGCATTCGTACTCATTCAGTGATTCACGCACACACCGTGTGTGGTTACCGTGGTTACGTTGTGTTTTCTTCGCGTAGACACTGATCTATATCTAAATACGTGGAGTAGATAGAAAAAAATGGCTAGCAAGAAAAAAGAGAGAAAGGCAAGGGCAAAAAACTTCAGTGAAACCGAAATGAGTGTGTTGGTCCTGAAATGCGCCGCTTACATCAAATCTAAGCGCAAGAAGGACTTGCAGGACGGGCGTGAGGCTGGTGTTGAGGAAGAATGTGAAGTAGACGTGCTTGCGAACGTGGAAGAATGTGGAGGTGGTTTGTAACTTTGTTCATGTAGCAAAGAACGTGTATGATTACTTGTGTTTGTGAGTGTAGATTGTCTATGAAAGAATGTGTAGAGTTAACACGTGCAAAATGCGTGATAGCGTCATAAGTGCCTGACGACGTCATTCTTTCGGTTGCTGTGCCTTTGAATAATTCTGGGTTCGACGGATTTCTTTATGGATCTCGTCGGTGATGGCCAAGATTTCCTTTCGATGGAATCGAAACTTTCTGAACACCTCTTCATCATTAAATACTTCTAACGGGTGCCTTCGGTCTCGGAATACTCGGTTTTTCCTTAACAGATTGTCATGAATTCGTTTCTTAAGCACAATCGCTGCCATCTTGCCTCTCTCGATAACCCCGGTTTATCTATTTATCTTGCCGACTTCGGGAGAATAGTTTAACACTCTGCTTTGACGCGAGTTTAGGGCTAAATCGCCGTCATGAATAGGAGAATTTAAACCGAAGTCAAGATAAATCGGGGATAGGAGATAAATCGAGTGTTAAAAAGATAAATCGCCGTCGTGAATACGGGCCCTGAGGACATATCTATCTATCTAAATTAATTCTCCTATAAACTGTCCTCGCAAATGACGTCACGTTATTGATGACGTCGCACATGTTGGAATTTCGCCATTGCATCAAATTGCCTACCTCCCCAGGTGTTTCGAAATTCTTCTGGCATATAGGATCGAAATTGTACTTGCAAATGACGTAACGTTATTAATGACGTCAAATTTGGCTATTCCGTCAATTGTCATTTCAATCATTTTTCGACCGGTAATTTCGAGAATACGACCTTAAAAAACCACTTTCTCTTCAAGCCTCGATTCTGAAAATTTGATACATTCAATCGGACCTAACTTCCAGTTAGTGTGCAAAATCTCAAGGAAATCCGTCCAGTAGTTTTTGAGATATAAGCCGTGGAGACGGGACAGACAGACAGACAGACACACACACACACACACACACACACACACACACACACACACACACACACACACACACACACACACACACACACAGACAGATAAAGTCTGTAGGACCTCCAGTAAACCTGGAGGGATAAATATCCAAATCCAAATCCAAATCCAGATGTGGTAATATAGAGCTGTGGGAATATAGAGCTGTGGGAATATAGAGCCGACCCCGTATTTCCCACCCACCCACCCCCCCCCAAAAAAAAGTATTGTCCCTTTTTTATACAGTCATCTGCTTATAGAGACGGGGGCATATAGAGACGGGGGCATATAGACACGCACCCACTTCCTGAACGTTATTTACGTCCTTCACCTTTCATAACAGCAAAGACCCTCTACAATAAGATGATTCGTCCGGTCACTTCCGGCGAAATTAGGATCACGAGCGCCACCAAGCGGTAATCATGATTAGCCGGTAAAAAATCAGAATGGACCGAGACTGACGGGTTCTAATGACAATGACGTAATAATAAAAAGTGACGTAAGACAGTGACGACGATTCTTGCGGTTGCTGTTTTTGAATGGTTCTTGTAGTGGGAATTTCTTGATGGATTGTCTTCCTTGACTCAGCGTCACGATTTCCGCTTGGGGCGTCTCGGTCGACGTCATCATGTTTTATATAGGCCGAGTGCTGGATGAATCATCTTATTGTAGAGGGTCTTTGATAACAGTCAAACTGACGTTATCCCTCCAGGTTTACTGGAGGTCCTACAGACTTTATCCCTCCAGGTTTACTGGAGGTCCTACAGACTTTATTAGTCTGTCTGTGTGTGTGTCTGTCTGTCTGTCTGTCCCGTCTCCACGGCCTATATCTCAAAAACTACTGGACGGATTTCCTTGAGATTTTGCACACTGACTGGAAGTTAGGTCCCATTCAATATTATCAAATTTTCAGAATCGAGGTTTGAAAAGAAAGTGACTTTTTTACATTTTTGTGTTTCATTGAAAACGATTCAACAGACTCCATTTTGCAAAATTTGTGACGTGATCATTTGACGTCGTATAACGTGACGTCATTTGCGAGGAGATTTTTGAAGGAGGGGTGAATAGAATAGAATAGAATAGAATTCGTGACGTCATTTGCGAGGACAGAGAATGATTTAGATAGATATGTCCTCAGATGTCTTAGGCCGCAAGGCCTTTATCTGATCTTTTGATCAGTACTTATGGCTACTCTCACTCTCTCTCTGTCTCTCTCTCTGACTCTCTCTCTGTCTCTCTCTCTCTCTGTCTCTCTCTCTCTCTCTCTCTCTCTCTCTCTCTCTCTCTCTCTCCCACCCACCCTCTTACTCTCATTCTCTCTTCCCTTCCTCCCCTTTTCCCAGCTCCCCTCCCCCCCCCTCTCTCTCACTCTCTCTGTCTCTCTCTCTCTGTGTCTCTCTCTGTCTCTCTCTCTGTGTCTCTCTCTGTCTCTCTCTGTCTCTCTCTGTCTCTCTCTCTGTCTCTGTCTCTCTCTCTGTCTCTCTCTCTCTGTCTGTCTCTCTCTCTCTCTCTCTCTCTCTCTCTCTCTCTCTCACTCTTACCACATTTGAATATTTTGCCTCAAGGGCTGAATGTAAGTAAGAAAGGCAATACAGTAGTCGCCGCTTATAAAACACGCGGTTAATAAAAACAGCCGTTTTTTAAATACAGTTGGTAAGGTCCGGATTTACTTCGTTACTGATGGACATGTTCAACAAGCAAACGGTTAATAAAAACGCCGCTTATTAAAAACACTTTTGTTCGGTCCCAATGTGTTTTTAATAAGCGGCGACTACTGTACTGCCTAATTCACTACCCTTGTCTCTAAACTCAGACGATTCCAACTGCCTGTTCCGCTTTGACGTAATCTCATGACGTCATCTACGATCTAAGAGAATCGAAGAGACGACAAAGAAAGCAGTATATATAGCAAAGCGCAACCTAGGATCCTCTGACGAGCGTACCTTATCTAACCGATCAAGATAACGCGGGGATAGGGGATAAATCGAGTGTTAAAAAGATAAATCGCCGTTGTGAATAGGGGCCCAGCGAACTAACTGAATGTCGACACAATCACGCGGCACTGTTGCACATTTGCAGTCAACGTAAGATCTCGTACGACGATTTGATTCAAGGCCTAGTGCTAATTGTTTTGATGGTCTGGTCTCAGTGTCACAAAAATATGATGATTTAATCAATCCCTGACCTGGAAATGTTGGGGACAACGACCATTTCAGCGTAATGACATCGAGTCAAACCGAGTTATCTTTCCTACTTCAGCAAAACGCTTCGATATATGTTGAACCTCTACCAGCAGGCGCCAAAATGCGATACTACGAAAAGAATATTGACGTTGATGGGTTAGATCCGTATGAAATACCAAACAGTTCATGCTATCATCCATTTTTCTACAATTTACAGTGCAAAATACGAACCACGAGGGTTTGTGACAAGGTCGTTATAAATGCTTCACATACCTACAAGTTTACAATGGCACAGTTGGTAGAGCATTGGGCTCTTGGTCATGCATGACCAGGTTCGATTCTACACTGAAACTTTTTTTTGAGGGGTTGTGGGTTCGAACCCACCTGGTTTTTTGTGTTTGTGTGTGTGTGCGTTTTTTCCTCCTCTTTTCTCGGAGGCTGCGGGTTCGAACCCGATCTTCTTTTTTTCTTCTCCAAAACCTGGAGGTTCAGCGCCAGCGGTTTTTATCTGTCTGTGTGTCTGTGTCTGTCTGTCTGTCTGTCCCGACTCCACGGGTTATATCTCAAAAACTACTGGACGGATTTCCTTGAGATTTTGCACTCTAACTGGAAGTTAGGTCCGATTGAATGTATCAAATTTTCAGAATCGAGGCTTGAAGAGAAAGTGGTTTTTAAAGGTCGTACACTCCAGAGCGCCTCCCCAAATACGCGGTTCATGGAATGGCCAAATTGCGTTATGTTTGACGTCATTAATAACGTTACGTCATTTGCAAGTACAATTTCGATCCCATATGCCAGGAGAAGAATTTCGAAACACCTGGGGAGGTAGGCAATTTGATGGAATGGCGAAATTCCAACATGTGCGACGTCATCAATAACGTGACGTCATTTGCGAGGACAGTCTATAGGAGAATGAATTTAGATAGATAGATATGTCCTCAGATGACTTAGGCCGCGAGGCCTTTATCTGATCTTTTGATCAGTACTTATGGCTACTCTCACTTTTTACTACCCTAGTTCTAACGATCTTAAAAGATCGTGCCTATTCTCTATACTTTTCTTCCGGTGGCTTATGAGTGGCAGAGAGTGGTATACGTGGCAACAGCGGGTGGCCAACATCATCACAGTACATGTAGTCTTTGAACATCGTGTCAATTCTGTTTTTGAAGCTGTTTAATGACGAACACTGAATTTGAGAACACTGGTAAAGGAGAAAGAGTTATCCCTCCAGGTTTACTGGAGGTCCTACAGACTTTCTCTGTGTGTGTGTGTGTGTGTGTGTGTGTGTGTGTGTGTGTGTGTGTGTGTGTGTGTGTGTGTGTGTGTCTGTCTGTCCCGACTCCACGGCTTATATCTCAAA
>JAWQFJ010002788.1:326720-344703 GCA_034096865.1 Theodoxus fluviatilis
TTGCCACAACTCGGTCGAAAGACGCGACGACGACGACACGTACAGACGCCAGAACAGGAAAGGACCAATCGGGAACGCGGATCAATGCAGCGCAGTGGCAAACTGCAAATCCGGACCCCGCCGTCAGACAGTGGCGTGGCGGGAGTGCAAAAGCACGCCTGTCACGCTCAGTTTCACGTGGCCTCTAACTCCTCGGCACGCGGACGGCACACAAAGCATTCCCTGTCCCTGCCGCTCTCGTCATCGCGTCCTCCCCGCTCTCTAGGGAGAAAGCAGACTGCTGCTTCTCCCTGGGCCGTCAGCAGGAAACTCCGATTCATGGAAAGTTGACTCTAGTGCAAATCTATTTATTGATGTGTTTCCTCCTGCTTGGACTTGTGCCAGAGCGAGCTGAATGAGGCGGCGCTCGGTGTAGCCCCCCCTGCTCCATTCCTTCACGGAATGCTTTTGTCTTGTCTGGGAAGGCAGCTTGGCAAGGTACTAAGAGGTCCGGGGTCGCTGTTTGGAAAAGTCTGACTCGGGTTGGGTGTTTCCGGATCAACCCTCCAAGTCAAACGCCCTGGCAAATCTTTTGCCGCTTCAGCGCTCTGGCGAGAGCTGCTCTTTGGACGTCGAGTTAGCGTCCTCGATGCTTAGCGCCTAAGGCGTAACGCTCATGCAGGAAACCATCGCCATGACATCTCGTTTGTCACTCCTGATTGAACCCCGCCTCGCGTCTGAGCAGCGATTAATAATCTCCTGTTAAAAGTGCATGGGCGTGTGGAGAACTCAGCTGGTGGGACTGGAGAGAAGAGCTCTTAGCAGACAGAAATAGGAAGACTTGTGTAAGGAGAGAGGTTACGGAAGACAGCTGGAGGGCGGTGAAGGGAGATTTCAAAAGACTAAACCCAGCTCCTCATGTATCGCGTTCTCATCGTTCATGACATCCTTCCCTCCTCTCGTTTTTCCGGGTCTTTCCTCATTTCTTGGCTATGCGCAGTCCCGTCAACAAAGGCAACTGGTCCATTTTGTAGAGACTGCAGTTGTGCCGTCTTCGTTCTGCCCCTTTGCGCTGTCTGTCGTACCGCATTTCGTCATGCACGAAGCAGCCTGTCACGCCACAGACGACATGCTGCTCCTTGGCATGCCGAGAGAACGGCAGAGAGACATGGGAAACGTAGTACATTAAGAAAACAAGCCTCGATTTGGCAAGTACTTGTATGTACTAAGGTTGCGTGCCCTAGGAAATGTCGAGCATTTATTTTTGCCTGTGTGTCTAGGTCACGACAGAAGCGAAGTCGGGGGGGGGGGGGGGGGGGGGGGGGGGGGAAGGGACCCATTTCTGTTCTTTCTAATTACGCTTTGGACTCATTTACTTGCTGATACAAGAAACCTTTAAGACAATGTTTTCTTTCTTATTTAATTGCATCTTGTAACACGTGACACTACTTTATGCTACAGTGCACATTATCGTGTCTAAGTGGGAAGCAGAACAGCGGAGAGGTAACGGAGGTGATTATGTCAGGTTAGGCGAGGTACAGTATTCGCTTTCTGCTAGGCTGGCTGATTTGTGGAAATCGTCTGATGGAATAACCACAACATATTTATATACTTGTATGTGTTCTTTCCTGCTTCTTCATACGGATTGTGTCCTCTGCCGTGAATGAAGGGTGTATCTTGGTGTAGGTATGCACGGAACAAGACATTTATTTTCAGTTCCCAGCATTGTTGGAAAGAAACGGTTCTCTTATCCGTAGTGTTACCACACGTAAATAGGATACGACAAGGCGTATGCCTTTGTACGAGCTCTCCCCCCTGTGGATTGGAACAAGAATAGAGACACCACGTCTCCCTGCGCGATTTGTAGAAAGCGAATAACTATAGGGAAATTTAAACATGACTGGATCTTACTTTTACTATCATTGGTGTGTTTCATGGTCAATGACTTTACATAGCCTACAATGGCTGGAACGACACAAACCTCGTCAATCCAGTCCAATCCAACGCAATGTAATACAATGCAATCCAGTCCAATCCACTCCAATCCAACGCAACCCAATCCAATCCAATCCAACACAACTCATTCCAATCCAACCAAAAGCAATGCATTCCAATCCAGTCCAACTCGGCCCGACCCAATTCAACCCAATCTGATCATGGTATGAATCCATGTTCAGAACCTTCTTCACCATGTCATCCGTGTTTACCGTGAGTTGTTGATACCGCGTGCATCGTGAGTGTCCTCCTCGCACTGCTTGTTCCCTACTTACTTACAACGTCTCTTTATGCTTTCTGGCTGTTGTTGTTGCCCAATATTTGAACATGTTCGTCTTTCTGTGGACCTTCAAAAGAGAGTTTGTTTTGGCTTGAAGAGCTTTTCTTGAGTTCTCTGTACGTGTTTAAAGTCCTCTTCCAGTGCAATGGTGTGTGGCTTGCACAGAGAACATTGAAAACAAGTTCCTTTGTACTTACCACCATGTCTTCTCAGTTACTGCTGATGCGTCAGGAGTATCTAGACTGTATTCTTCTGTGGCTTTTCTGTTAATTGTACATACCCTGTTCTTGTATGCAGATTGCAGGCAGATCCCCCACAATCGACTGTATGTAGATACCCGTATCTAACGTCGCAGGTGCTACATTATACTGTATATTCGTGTATATATATATATATTGCAGGTTCAGGATGTGTAATGTCGGCATCATCAACACACACTCCTGTGTTCTATCCACCGTAATCGTTAACAACTCTTCTCTTTCTTTTGCAGACTTGATCTCGCCACGCAACCAAGGAACAGCCCCTGCTCTGGATTCGGGACAAGGTCAAGGTTACGGGCAGGGTCAAGGTCACCCAGGGGCAGGGTCAAGGTCCCGACCTGCCTCCGCGGACTTTCTGTCAGATGGACAGGGCTACCATCACCCCCACTCCTCCATCGAGGTACCACAGGGGTACCACCACCCCCACCACCCCCTAGGGGAGGGGCAGGGTGGTCAAGGCGACCCCTCATGGGGTGACAGGGGGCAGCATGGGGCCCACCACGTGCCGGTGCCCCTGTCAGAGCGGCTCCGCCTGTTCGCCAGCAGGGGTGAGGTGGATCACGTGAACAGTCTTCTGCGTGCTGGAGCTAACCTCGACCCCGACAAGGTGAGTAATGACGTCTCTGGTGCGTTTTGGGCATGACGTGGCTGAAATGATTTCGACGTCACTGATTTGTGTGACCTTCGGGGCGTGACGTGAGACGGTTGATCAAATGACGTCATTCATTTGTGTGGTCCAGTTCTGTGCAGTGTGTAATGATTGCGAGTGATGATGTCACTGATTTGAGTGGAATGATGTCACCGACAAGTGCACTGAAGTGTTTGGTGTGTTGAATGAGAAGGAAGACATACGCCTGGTGAGAGGTGATCGGTTTCATTTACTTAGTCTACCTCGTTGCTGCAGATATGACAGTGCCATTTACTAGGGTCAGTCTGTACTTCTGCATGTAAAAAAATTATCAACCAATAAGATTGCTAATTAGTCTTTGGTTGTCTAGTTGGCCGCCAGCCAAGAAAGCTGTTTTCTTGACATGAATTCTTTGCTTACGGATGTAATCATCTGACGTTAACCTAAAAGTACTTTCCACTTTGCTTTCTTTAACTTCCGTATATAAACGTTGCGCCAATCCTGCGAGTCCGTCAGAACATACAAAAACGTTACCAACGTTGTGAAAAGCATAACTAGGAAGTTCCTTCGGCTCATGGACATTTTGAGTGCTTTCATCACCGGAAAACAAAACACTGTCCTCAACATACAAGTTAGGTTACCCAGGTCTTGCGTGCCTGCTTGGTCTTAAACCGTCAGCTGACTTTCAGCTCGGGCTCCATCCCTTAGTCTACTTGGAGTTGACTTGAGCGGGGTAAGTAGATCTATTCCCCTTTGAAGCTGCGTTGCGGCAGGGTGTTACTACCCCTCATTGCTCCCAGCTCGGACCAGGAAATGTCCCCTTGAGGGAGCTCTCGGCAGTGGCTGGGGGGTTTGCCTGGGCTTTGGAGGCATTAGGTGTTGCCTGCTCACGATGGCGTGTGTCTTGGGCCAGCTGCCAGCCGTGCTGTTTGCTCTCCAGGAGTTTCTGTTTCCTCCGAGAGGTGTTTGCAAATAGTCTCAGCGCCTGCTACTGTGGTGCTTCTGGAGTTTTTCCCCCACTCAATATACTTTGGGTTTTTCTTTCCCTGTGCAGACGGGTTTTACCATGGCCTCCGCGAATTGCCCGTGTTGATACAGACTCCATGAGGAAGTCGGTGAAAAGGGGAGAACGAGTGTTAGGTAAGGGTGGTGTGGATGAAGAAGCCGACGTAAAGTGGAGAGGAGATTGTCAAAGTGAGCGGTGGTGTAAGGGAATGTGGGTTGGGGATGTCACAAGCGTGAGACAGACAAGCAGGCAGGCAGACACGGGCACACTAACAAACACACACACACACACACACACACACACACACACAGAGAGAGAGAGAGAGAGAGAGAGAGAGAGAGAGAGAGAGAGAGAGAGAGAGAGAGAGAGAATGTGTTGATGGATGACCTGACACGCCATGTCAGCCCTCGTCCTACCCGTGACAGCTGGAGTGTCAGGCCGATTGGAATCAAAGGGGCTTCCGGGCCCCATTTGTCACGGCCATGACACCCCTGCCCTTGTCCGCTCGCTAACAACCCGTCCTGCTTCCGCATGAGTCTGCAGGTGTCCTGTGTGTGTGTGTGTGTGCGCGTGCGTGCGTGTGCGCATGCGTGTGCGTGTGTTTGCGTGCGTGTGTGTGTTTGTGTGTGTGCGTTTGTGTACACGTGCGTGCGTGCGTGCGTGTGTGTATGTGTGCGTGCGTGTGTGCATGTGCGTGCCTGTGTGCGTGCTTGTGTGTGCGTGCGTGTGCATTTGTATGCGTGCGTGTATGTGTGTGCATGCGTGCTTGTGTATGTGCGTGCATGTGTGCGTGTCTATGTGTGTGCGTGCGTGTCCGTGCGTGTGTGTGTGTGCGTGCGTGTGCGTGTGTGCGTGTGTGTGTACGTGAATGTGTGTGCGTGCGTGCGTGTGTGTGTGTTTGCGTGTGCGTGTGTGCTTGCATGTGCGTGTGTGATGTAGTAGTAGTAGTAGTTGTTGTTGTTGTGGAGGAGGAGGGGGAGGAGATAATAATGGCAAGGAAATGGTTGCGGAAATGATGGTTGTAGTGGTGCTGCTGCTGTTGATAATAGTTTTGATGACAATGGTGATGGTGATGTTCGTAGTTGTAAAAAGTTCAAATCGATACTGCTTTCAAGCTGTAGAACACTAGTCTTTCATTTCCACCTGAGTCCCCTTGGAAGGGCATGCGAGGTCTGGAGGAACTTTGCACAGACCTTGTCACGTTGTTCCTCACGACCATCCATCTATCTGCCCGATCTCATCCAGTGTGGAACGCGATGATATGGGACCTGTGTCCCCGTAATTACAAGGCTTAGGAGCTGATGACAGCCACCGAAGCTCTTGACCCATGAGGGACAGCCATCAGTCCCCGCCACCAGCTCGTATGCCATGTCCCTGCGTCCCTGCTTTGCTCTTTGATTCTGTCCTTGTGGTTGGGTGGCTGCCTTGCCTGGGTACTGGAGAACTGAAAAGTGTAATTATGTCCTGGAGGACGAGACATAAGCGTCCGCTTCAAAGTCCCGGATCTGATTTTTGTATTCTCCTTTAGCATGGGAAACTGATAAACAGCTGCTGAATTTGACAGTAGTGTGGTGTATGTGTGTGTGTGTGTGTGTGCGTTGTGGCTGTGTGTGTGTTGTGCGCGTTGCGTTGCGTGCGTGCCTGGCGTGCGGTGTGTCGTGCGTGAGTGTGCGGCAGTGGTATGTCAGTGCTTGATGACGAGAGAGAGAGAGAGGAGCGAGAGAGACGAGAGAAGAGAGGGAGAGATGAGACTGATGGGAGAGACAGCGAGAGAGAGAGAGAGAGAGAGAGAGAGAGAGAGAGAGAGAGAGGTGCGGAGGAATCTAACCTAACAACTACAAATGCGCTGTCTACAAGAACTTATTTAGGGCAAGCTGAGGTTGTTCCACTCAAGAAACTTCCCTACGTGCTGGCACAACAACAAACGAAAATAAATCCCCAAAAGCTGACCTCCGTATTTTATGTCTCTCGTAGACTTTGTCTGCAATGGAAATCATCAAACTATGCTTATCGCATTTCTTCTTTCCCTTGAAACTTACGGTGAAAAGGTTTTTTGACTCACATGCGAAGCAAAAGTGAGTCTTATGATAACTGGAGCCGTTTTCACGGGGGGGGGGTCCGTTTCCCGCCCCGTCCGTACGTCCGTCCTTCCGTCCGTCCCGGGCGTAAAATACGTAAAGTTGGGATTTTTCTCGGAGACTATTAAGGTCTATCAACACCAAATTGGGCATGATTGGGTGTTAAGACAAGGCCTCACAAAAGACATTCATATTGACTTGACCTTATGCTTTCAAGGTCAAGGTCAGAGGAGCCATAAAATGTGTGCTCCATAACAGACATTTTCCATCATTTTCCCATTTTCTCACCGCGTTATTGAGAATGGTGGACCTTAGCTACAGTGACTTATATTAGGTCAAAGCAAGCCTATCATTTTGATACGAGTTTGGTTGACCTTGGCTTCAAGGTCAAGGTCACAGGAGCTCTTCAAATTGGATTGTATACATATTTTGAAGTGACCTTGACCCTGAACTATGGAAGATAACTGTTTCAAAACTTAATATTATGTGGGGCTCCATGTTATGACTTTCATCATGAGACACATTGTTCACGCTATCATCAAAGGTGTCAATGTCTGTTTGACACCCCTATGAATGTGACCAAATTGGGGTATGGGTGCGACCACTAAAAGTGACTATATCTCATGGTCGAAGTGCCAATGAGGCGCCGCTTGTGCTTCCTAATTTCTTGAATTAAGAGCTTTGTGCTTGGCGTGTGACCTTGGATGACCCTCGACCTTGGGGTCCAAGGTCACATGTTTTTGGTATGGAAATGGGATGTGTAAAAGCATTTCATTTGTGTATGTTTTTCTTGGAGGATTTAGAAGATTGTTTGTCCTTGAACCTTGAAGGTCACCTGAGGTCACGGTCATATAAGGTCAAGGTCAAGCATGTGAGTCGTATGGGCTTTGCCCTTCTTGTTTTGTTTGAGCGAGTACACAGGATTAAAACGGTAAAAACCCGAAGATAATATTGTTCGACTTCCTTCTCAACTGAGCTCTTGAAAAACTGATCTAGTGCTCGTCAGCGTCAAGCTTGAACGACAATTCGTCTATAGCGCTTGACTGGAGTGTAGGTTGCCCCCACCTCAGTAGAGGCTGACTGGAGTGTAGGTTGCCCCCACCTCAGTAGAGGCTGACTGGAGTGTAGGTTGCCCCCACCTCAGTAGAGGCTGACTGGAGTGTAGGTTGCCCCCACCTCAGTAGAGGCTGACTGGAGTGTAGGTTGCCCCCACCTCAGTAGAGGCTGACTGGAGTGTAGGTTGCCCCCACCTCAGTAGAGGCTGACTGGAGTGTAGGTTGCCCCCACCTCAGTAGAGGCTGACTGGAGTGTAGGTTGCCCCCACCTCAGTAGAGGCTGACTGGAGTGTAGGTTGCCCCCACCTCAGTAGAGGCTGACTGGAGTGTAGGTTGCCCCCACCTCAGTAGAGGCTGACTGGAGTGTAGGTTGCCCCCACCTCAGTAGAGGCTGACTGGAGTGTAGGTTGCCCCCACCTCAGTAGAGGCTGACTGGAGTGTAGGTTGCCCCCACCTCAGTAGAGGCTGACTGGAGTGTAGGTTGCCCCCACCTCAGTAGAGGCTGACTGGAGTGTAGGTTGCCCCCACCTCAGTAGAGGCTGACTGGAGTGTAGGTTGCCCCCACCTCAGTAGAGGCTGACTGCAGTGTAGGTTGCCCCCACCTCAGTAGAGGCTGACTGGAGTGTAGGTTGCCCCCACCTCAGTAGAGGCTGACTGGAGTGTAGGTTGCCCCCACCTCAGTAGAGGCTGACTGGAGTGTAGGTTGCCCCCACCTCAGTAGAGGCTGACTGGAGTGTAGGTTGCCCCCACCTCAGTAGAGGCTGACTGGAGTGTAGGTTGCCCCCACCTCAGTAGAGGCTGACTGGAGTGTAGGTTGCCCCCACCTCAGTAGAGGCTGACTGGAGTGTAGGTTGCCCCCACCTCAGTAGAGGCTGACTGGAGTGTAGGTTGCCCCCACCTCAGTAGAGGCTGACTGGAGTGTAGGTTGCCCCCACCTCAGTAGAGGCTGACTGGAGTGTAGGTTGCCCCCACCTCAGTAGAGGCTGACTGGAGTGTAGGTTGCCCCCACCTCAGTAGAGGCTGACTGGAGTGTAGGTTGCCCCCACCTCAGTAGAGGCTGACTGGAGTGTAGGTTGCCCCCACCTCAGTAGAGGCTGACTGGAGTGTAGGTTGCCCCCACCTCAGTAGAGGCTGACTGAAGTGTAGGTTGCTCCCACCTCAACAGACGCTTTGACATGAGTGCAGGTTGTCCCAACCTCAAAAATCTTCCCTTCCTTAATAAGTGATGACAACGAGCTATACTGATACCTGTAATCAGGACCGACTACTCACAGCATAGGACAAGAGTCCTTCGATGCCCCCGTCATAATCTCGAATCTCTTGCATCTAGACTCTCAAGGCCCACTTGGGTAGCTTAGCCTGGGGCGACCACAAGCATCCTGAGAAGGCGCCAGGGAGAATAGGACTATATCCTGTCAGTCTTGGGCACAGTTAACAGGAATACCGGCCTACTCTCTTGCGGCAGCTCGCCCGAGATCCACACCTAACAGAGGAAGACGTAGGGCCAACTCGCTCCCAAGAAGAAACTGTCTCCTCATCCCTGCATCCATCCCCAAGGGGCATCTTGGTATCTGTCTGTCCACTAGGATATGGCAGTACTGAGCAAGGGTGGTTGTAGTGTAACATCTCTTACTCTTCCGTCTTTGGTCCTGTCTTAACTGTCTGGCTTTACTCCGTTGTTCTCGCCCTGTGGGTCGATGGGCATGAATAGGCCATTTGCGTCCTCCTGCTCTGCTGGTAAAAAGATGAAAGAAAATGCAGTTTTGAATTGCTCATTCTCCAGTCAGCATGACTGTGCTCTCCAGCCGCATTTCCTTTAACAGCTGAATACTTCTTTTTTTGTATTTTTAAAAACTGTCCTGCTTGTTCCTTGGTACTTACTGGGCGAACACTACGAATCCATGCACAAGGAACTAGTTGTGAGATGTGAAAAATGACGGAAATCGAGATTTTACCAGCCCTTACTTTAACCAGCTCTATAGAATTTAGTGATAAATTACCTTACATTGCCGCACAACTCCATTCCTCATCCACACACCGCGGAAATCTGTCGTAAATCAATTCCTTTCCGAGGGGCATGCACCGAGGCCTTGACTGGCACAGTCACTGAGTCAGCCGTTGCTAGTGTTTGCCAAGACAGACTACAGCCAGGGCGGCTCACTTCAAAAGCTGCAGTCTAACACTGCCACAGCGCTGGATATCAGCAGGATCGCTACCTGTGCGCAGACAGGGGGTATCAACTCGTCAGCGTCGCCAGCCACACCTGGATTGGGTTAAAGGACTGCTGCCGCTACTGTGGTGGATCTCCCCCCCCCCCTCACGTTACCCCCTCCCCCTCACTAACCCCTAACCCCCTTTCTGACCCCCTCTAAACCCTCAACCTCCTCTCCACCCTCTTGTGAAAGACAATGACCAGGCAGGTCGAAGTCTTTGTTTATTTAGCAATGCATTATCGAGGAACTGTAGCTGGGTTTCTGTAACTAGATGTTGTTGGGTGATGGTACATGTATACATGTGGTAAGTGCCGATGAAATATGGTGTAGAAGGACAAATGTACAGCGGATACATGGGGGTGTTTGTATGGGATCTGTTTCAGCGTGGAGAAACTACTGAATCGGTGCCAAATGTTATCTTGCGAAGACAATCAATCTCCCCATACGCCTATCATGCTTTCCAATTTCAACGTAACAACGATAGACGTGTTTTACTCTCATATAGCATAAATAGGTCACTGTTGATCGAGTGATGGGACCAGGCGCTGGCAAAGGTAGCACCCAGGATGCCTTCGGATCGAAACGTCTGCCACTGCGCACATCTGTAGTGGCGAATGCCGATGCTTCTTCCAAAGCAGCCATTTTGAATGTACGCGCGTAGCACCTCACCGGTGCGCTGTCGAGCGCTCGATGGTGCTTCGCGTAGCACTCTCATTGAAGACCTGAGCGCCCAGAATGCAATCGAGCGCTCGATGTTGCTTCGCGTAGCACTCTCAGTGAAGACCTGAGCGCCCAGAATGCAATCGAGCGCTTGATATCTTGAGCGGCCTACAGTAATGCCCTAAAACATCAGTCACCCATGGAGAAGTGGTTTTACAGCGAGACTGCTGTTTTTATACACCAAGCAATGTAGGAGTACGATAGATCGAGCGTGTCTTGCACATACTTTATTGAAGGTGGTAAAAGCCGCATTAAGGCCTTTCTTCTTCTCTTCGTCCCAATGAATTATTTGAACAGAATTGAAGCAGTGGAAATGCATGGATGATGATGCTTCGGATCCCCCCCCCCCCCCTCCTCCTCCTCCTCCTCCCCCTCCTCCCCCTCCTCCCCTTCCTCCCCCTCCTCCCCCTCCTCCTCCTCCTCCTCCTCCTCCCCCTCCTTCTCCTCCCCTTCTATATCTGTACTCTGCTGTTGCATACACCTCTCTTGACTAGATTTACCATTGTTTTCTCACAATGCGCTCTACATAGTCATTGCGAGACGGAGTGGTCTTTCTTGGCTGAGGAGTCGGCGAGTGACTCAGTGTTAGTGGCGGGAACATGGGGATTGGTGGAACGTAACCGAGTGGGCGGGATTATGGAAAGTTCCATGGTAATATATATATGGCGGATTGGACGATTCCCATATTGCTCGTGAAGTTGAGTGTCGTGTTTGTCTCCAGATGTAGCTGAGCCTGCATTTTGTCACGTGACTGATGTTTGCTGCGTCTCCTACTGTGGAGGTCCCCCAGGGTTGCCTAGCACTGCTTTAATTAAGCTTTTCCATATTTTCCCGCTTGATCACCCTCTACCCTCACGCTCTCTTTTGCAGTAAATCTCTCTCAGTGGTTTATTGATTGCATATACATTTCTTAGGCCGGTTTGAGGAGGCAGTTCCCCCAATTGCAGCCATGACTTAGTGTATATTTCACATGCATGGCGAGGGGCCAGGAGGAAAACCCTTCCATGTGAATAAAGGCTCGGATAGCTTTCCATGTAGCAATGCCACTTTTTTAAATGGAAGAAACCGGCATGCAGAGTGTCTCATTGTCGGATATCCTTGTGAATATTCATCACAACCCCCAGCGGCGTCTCGATTTACCTATCACGGCCACCCCCCCACCCCCCACCCCCACCCCCCGTTCGGCAACTGCCTGATTATTTCATCCGAGGCCATATTCCCTGGCAGCTTTGTATGGTCGCTCCACTTCCAAATTCAAACAGCCCACTCCACGGCGCTCTCCATCAGACCGCCCTCGCACCTGAACAGGCATTCGTTTGCTGGTGTCAGTGTCGCAAGCTGTTTACGCATGCGCAGTGGTCGCGGGTTATGGCGACCCGGTAGCGCAGGGCTGGGCCTGTGCAACGTCTGACTGGCAGTTGCGAGGGTTTGTGGTTTTTCCCCTTCTTCTGCCGCACTTTTCTGTGCTCGTGAGAGAATGCTGCTGGTTAATAGGGCCGGGTCTCCGGGGTCAACAGTGGGGATGACATTTAGCCTGGGAATGGATGGAATCCCTCAAAATCCTCCAGACGCTGTGGGCTGCTGAAGTTTGCCGGTTAGAACCACTTTTCTGATGTACATCGTTTTCTTCTTTTAGTGCCGTAGTCGTCTTAGAGAGGACACCTTTTTCTGGGCCCTCCTTGTGTCCTCTTATTTTACCTGTTGAAGACTGTGCATTGTAATGACATTTAGGAGTGGGGAAAGCGGGAAAAGAGGAAGAACAAGAGGTGGAAGATGAGGAATGAAGGAGAAGGAAAAAGAAGAGGTGTGTGGGGTGGGATGGTGTGTGGGGTGGGATGGTGTGTGGAGATGAAGGGGGGAGAGGGGGTCTATATAAGTGTGCCTGTGTGGGGATGAAGGGCGAGGGGGTCCCTATAAGTGTGCCTTGTGTGGGGATGAAGGGGGAGGGGTTCCCTATAAGTGTACCTGTGTGTGGAGATGAAGGGGGAGTGGGGGTCTCTATAAGTGTGCCTGTGTGTGGGGATGAAGGGAGAGGGGGTCCCTATAAGTGTACCTGTGTGGAGATGAAGGGGGAGTGGGGGTCTCTATAAGTGTGCCTGTGTGTGGGGATGAAGGGGGAGGGGGTTCCTATAAGTGTACCTGTGTGAAGATGAAGGGGGAGAGGGGGTCTCTATAAGTGTGCCTGTGTGTGGGGATGAAGGGGGGAGAGGGGTTCCCTATAAGTGTACCTGTGGGGGGGGGGGATGAAGGGGGAAGGGTTCCCGATAAGTGTGCCTGTGTGTTGATGAAGGGGGGAGAGGGGGTCCCTATAAGTGTGCATGTGTGTGGGGATGAAGGGCAAGGGGGTCCCTATAAGTGTGCCTGTGTGTGGGAATGAAGGGAGAGGGGGTCCCTATAAGTGTGCCTGTGTGTGGGGAATGAAGGGCAAGGGGGTCCCTATAAGTGTGCCTGTGTGTGGGAATGAAGGGAGAGGGGGTCCCTATAAGTGTGCGTGTGTGGGAGGATGAAGGGAAAGGGGTTCCCTATAAGTGTGCCTGTGTGTGAGGATAAAGGGGGCGGGGTGGTGGGTTCCAATAAGTGTGCCTGCTGGAAATTATTGCATTGACACCTGCGGAAAGGTCACTTCTTTGGTGGTGACGAATGGGAACGCTGTGCAGACAGCTCCTGGTTGCTGACTCCATTGAAACCCGCAGTGAGCTTTCCCCCCACTGGCACCTGCCTTCCTCTCGGGTTTCCCTCCACGCCATTTCCTCTGCCATCCCCACTAGCACATGTACTCCACCACCACCACCACATAATTATACTCCACCACCACTACCACAGATAAACCTCCGCCACCACAAATACACCACCACCACCAATACGCCACCACCACCAATACACCATCATCACAATACTGCACCACCATCACCACAATACTGCACCACCATCACCACAAATACATCACCACCACCATGAATACTACACCACCACTGCAAATAATACACCTCTATCACCACCACCAGCACCAGCATTACACCAC
Source organism: Theodoxus fluviatilis (assembly GCA_034096865.1). Lineage (NCBI taxonomy): Eukaryota > Metazoa > Mollusca > Gastropoda > Cycloneritida > Neritidae > Theodoxus > Theodoxus fluviatilis. The sequence goes on from JAWQFJ010002788.1 coordinate 339,957, forward strand.
CACCACAACCACATACACCACCACAACCAACACCTTTTGTTGGCTCAGAGTTAGTTCGTATGTGAACCTTCCCTTGAGTGTGTGAGCAGGCGTGTCCTTTATCACACACACACACACCATCATCATCATTATTATCACCACTACAACATCCTCCACCACTTACCACCACCACCACTATTATCATTCTTATCATTATCATCACCACTATCATCATCATCATCATCATCATCATCATCATCATCATCATCATCATCATCACCACCACCACTACCACCACCACCACCATTATCATCATCGTCATTATCATTATCATCGTCGTCGTCATCTTCATCGTCGTCTTCATCGTTGTTGTTGACTCCCTGTGGGTGGGGGGCAAGAATAGACCCACCGTGTCTCTCAAAGCGATTCGCAAGAGGCGATAGTTATAGTTAGGGACATTGTGACGTGACCCTATCTTACTCTAACTAGTTCCAGTGATTTCCAGATGAATGGCCTTGCATTGCCTGCACAGGCTGAAGGGCCGAAAAAACTCCATCCACCCATCCTAAATTGCCGTCGTCACCGTCATCCTTCTCATCGTCACCTTTGTCTTGACTGTTATGCTAACATCATGGTCTTCATCGTCATTGCAGTCGAAATTATTGCTAGACTGGCCACACTAGGAAAGACGTTCAGCTTTTGCCATCGAGTGAGTCGGGCTCAGAAAGCAAGCGGTGTGGCTGGGCTCAGGAAGCAAGCTGTGTGGCTGGGGTGGCGATGGGGAAAAAGCGAGGAGTCCGAGGTGCGAAAGTGGGTTTCCCCGTCTCCAAATGTCAGGCGTCCCTTGGCGATGGGGCTGGGTGTTTTCTCGAGTAGGAAAGGATTTCCAAGATTGCTAATAGCTTGCCCTGGCAAGTCCCGGACCTCAGTCTCGAGCCACCGGCTCTCTGTCGCTTCCTCACCGCACCTTGCACGTGCATAGCTCCTCGCTGATGATTGCTGGAGAAATCTGACGTGCTTTTTTTCCTCTTCCTCCTCCACTCCAGTTGAACTTTCTGTCGTCTGAACTTTGACGACGTGTGGTCGTTATCGTAGCCGTCTGGTTTGTGTCTGTAGACCTTTAACTCCAGTGAATGACTGTTGGAGAAATCGTGCCTGCCTTTTTTTCCCCCCCTCTCTCTCTCTCTCCTTCTGGTTGGGTTTTTCGTCGTCTGCAGTTTGATGACGTGTGGTCGTTGTCGAAGCCGTCTGCTCTCTGTCTGTAGACCGAAAGAGAGGAAGCAAGGGGCTCGGGTCGTCGCGCCGAAGTTACACGAAGACAGGCGGGAATTTCAACAGATGTTATGGTACGATTTTCATGCAACGTGCCGAAGGTACGGTTTTCGAAACTAGGCATATGCTGTTCCGTCAAGATTTCTTTTTCTCTTCCTGCAAATTATGCGAGTTTGGGAAAGTGCTTCGATGGCCTTTAATGAGGAACGCTGAAATGCACCATCACTAGCTGGTTGCTTGTGTACCTTTTAGCAAGTGGCATGGTTGTAAAGCTTTAAGGTGAATCGTATTGTATGTAATTGAACTTTATTTTACTTGGGAAAGAAATTATTTTGGCAAACCTACCTGTCGTATATTTAGTCCTTGTTTAAATAAGCACACGCACGCGCGCGCACACACACACACACACACACACACACACACACACACACACGCTCCCCCCCCCCCCCCCCCAAAAAAAAAAAAGGAGGGTGGGGGGTGGGGAGAGTAGCATGATAACATTAGTCACAAAGTAAATGCCATGATTTTTTTCATGGTAAGCATATGGTGCAAGGTGATGCGATGATAGAAAATTCTAACGAAGAGTATTCTGCAATGCGCACCTGGCATTTCAAGGACGAGATGCTCTGTGAGGAGATGTGTAGTGAAGTCATTTTGAATTTGGGACCTGTCTGCAGCTTATTTGAGGCATAATTTTGTTTCCATTCAGTCCCTGTCAGGCAGTGAACAGTCTTACACCTTGCGTCTGCTCGCCGCTTGCGATGGCCTACAAAATGAATAAATAAATTAATTGATTAATAAATTATTAAATAAATAAATAAATCATTTCATGAAGGAATCGGTGTCACTGCCTATCAGCTATTATAGGCTATATACGTAAGGCAGTCGACTACAAAATCACCCGCGCTGGTTATAATAAGAGCAAGTTGGATCTCGTCTGTGAAAAATCGCATTGGGAGACGAGAAGGGTCTTTTATAGGGGTGTGATGAAAAAGTTGCTCTGTGAGAAAAAAACGAACTCTAGTCATTGCGTCGGATTTTGAACGAGTCCGCAGCTTGTCTCATACAACGCTTTGTTTGATTCTAGTTTTGGTCAGTCGATAAATAGTCCAGTAGCATTGGTCTGCTTGCGGCTTGCCACACCCTGAGGTTGTGCACCTGTCAGTTCCGGCCGTGATCATGTATAGTGTGAATGTGAATAGGGGCTGATCAGGGAAAGGAACGTGTGGAATTCTCACCTGTCGAGGTGTGTGCTTTGCGTAGCTTTCTATCCAGTATCAGAGGGACAAGCGCATGCATTATTTCATGATGCTGACGGTGTCATTCGTAGATACCTGTATACTTGAGAAATCTGGAGAAAGCTCCATGTTGGGATCGGTTTTGATTTACCAGTCTGGAATACTGCGGAGAAGCACACGCCACTGTGTGGAGACGGGATGTCTGCCAGCTTGTAAGCGAGGAGGGCCTGTGGTGCCCCATGTTGGGGGCTGCCAGCCTCAAGGGGTGCACGGGGAACCTGTGACCACACCGATTAGGCATTTGCTACATCCGGCTTTGATTATCTCCTCACGCCATCCCACCGTGTGACGCCCCCACCCACCCCGTATCCTGAACCTCCATGTGAGTCCACACTCCATTCGTAGTTCAGTCACAGCTGCAAGGTTTGGAATGGAATGCGCTCCTGTGATGTCTTAGAAACATACACATAGTGGATGCATGTGATTATGCATTTCATCTACATTTGTTCGTGTGCTCAACTTTAATGCGTATGAATAAAAACGAGCAAGAACATACTTGCGCTCTTGCATATGCCAGCTTTCTCTCTCTCTCTCTCTCTCTCTCTCTCTCTCTCTCTCTCTCTCTCTCTCTCTCTCTCTCTCTCTCTCTCTCTCTCTCTCTCCATTGCAGTAGGTCAGCAGATCTTAACAACAACATGTTCGTTCGTCCGTTCCTACCCCCTCTCACACGCGCGTGCGCGCGCGCGCGCAAACACATACACACATGTAGCTGTGCACTCCTCTTAACCGATCTCTCTACATTCTTCCACGACGGCACATCCACCACGATCTCTCTCCTATCCATCGTAAGCGCAGGATGGGTCTCAGTAATCCGGGTGGATTGAAGTCGGGTGGACTTGGAGGGGAACGCTCTAATGTGAGTTGAAACGCTTGGGACTTGGGACTGATTTCTAAACAACGGGTAGCCGTATGGTGACACGGCCAGCGTTGCAGCCTGATCCAGAGATAATGAGAGGGGGAAATCTGGTAGGAGAGAGGGCGATGTGATCGGGAAAATGACTTGGCACTTGGGATAGCACCGTCTTGGTTTCCATGGGAACAAATGAACCTGTTGTTCCTGGAGGGCTAGGTGGAGCTGTTGGCACGTCTTTGTGGGTCTACTGACGAGGTTCTTGTCGGTGGATGTGCGATAAATGACGATCTTGACAGTCGATAATGATGGAGGATGACGGATCTTATCCCGTCTCAGCTGCTCGAGTTCGCCTCCGTCTCTAGTGTATGTGAGTGTGTGGAGATGCAGCTGACAATATTAGCTTTGCTTGACATGGCATGGCGTGGATTAGAGACAGCGAATAAATGAATACACTAATGATAAATGGACGAATACAGTTTTACGGCCTATCAGCCTTTGTATGCCATGTAGGGCTGTTGACCACGATAGTCACTGGAGCAGGTTGTAGCAAGAGCAAGTCATATCTTGATTTCCCTGCTTATTTGTATTTTACGAATCGCGTAGAGAGACGTGGTAGGTCTATTCTACCCCCCCTCCCCCCAACAGACAGGGGGTGATTGCAGACGAGGCTTGGGGGCTCAGTGCCTGGGTGGGCTTGGAGTTGCTGGCTGCAGTCTGTCTTATCTATTCCCTGTTTATTCTGTGACTTTTGCAATACGAGCCCGGAAAAAAGCATCGTATGTCTCTACGCAAGTTGTAAGCGGCGAATAACGGGGAAATAATTATATAGATGCATGACTTTGACGTGTTAATTCTAACTCTAGCCAGAAATAATCCAGATTGTTCCCGTCCTAGGGGTTGAACCACGCCACTACATCTCGCACACAATCAAACACCAAAGCTTGCACGTCAAAAGACTGTTTCAGTAGACGAGTAGATGTTGAGGAGCTGACTGTGCACTCCTACAAGAGGGGAGACTACTGGAAATGGGACTGCCAGGAGCTGGTGTTCCGTATAGTAAACATGACAGAAGGTTGAGGAAGCTTCTTTTAGGACTATTTTTGGGTCAATGTTCGTGATCAATGCGTTACATGGCCTACAAATGCTGATAGGTAGTAATCATTTTTTTTAAAATCAAACATAATTTTTATTGGCTTACGGCTCTTGCTGCGTCAGGTTGTGAGGCTGAGAGAAAGGATGAGATGCTTCCAGAGAATGGATGGATGGATGGATAGATGGCTGGCTGGCTGGCTGGCTGGCTGGATGGATGGATGTGACAGCCTGCCAGCAGTTCTTGGCTACATGT